>DWJK01000888.1:0-19166 GCA_018248815.1 Croniades pieria auraria | reverse complement strand
TTTATTTTTTTGTTTCACTACCATAAAATATAGATCTAAATAGTCTAAAAAGTAAAGGAAAAGTGTGTTGGTCACATGTTCTTATGGAACTTTATTCTACGGGCAGGTCAATATAGTTTTTAATACATGACAATAGAGTGAACCTACCTAAGTTTTTCCTACCTAAGTCATAAATTATGGTCGTTTAAATAAATAGTTATATAACGCTCCCCATATATACCCCCATTACTATGTTCACCTACTCGTATGTGATCATGGCAGAATAACCTCAACACAAATAGGTAGGTACGTAGATCAAGTCTACATATTATACCAAATGGTTGCTAAACTATTATTTTGAATAAAATATCGATACATAAAATGTCGTATAGCTATTGAAAAGTCATATTCACGTATATTTTCGAGACAGCTCAGTTCATTCCCAAACTTATTCAAGACCATTAGTTGTATCGGTCGTTACTACGCAGAAATTTGTTATTACTAAATTAATCCAGTACTAAATATTCTAGGTCATTTTTCATGTGCTCCCTTTCAAAATCATTCACTTTCAGTCCCGACGCTTCAGTTACATCTGCTATGAAACAATCCATGTCAAAATCGTTTGTATTTCGGTCTGAAAGATGTTCTTACTTGTCAGTTACACCTATGCCACAACCGATCATTTCAGTGTTAAGCCGTAACAACTTGTCTATGATCAGCCTCAAAATGAAGAACACTATTACGTATCTCATCCATACTTTACTTTTGCATTTATACTACATTACATTTGCCCACACACTCTGATGATGATGACTGACACCTGATAGTTTACCGTTTTCTTCAAAAAACCTACATAGAAATTACATTTATGTATAGAGAACCTTCTAAATCCATAGATATATTATACGTGGAGTAGAGGAGCCAGCCTAAAATGTGTCGATCGAAAAAAGAAGAAAGCAAATGAGATTACCTATCTGTCTCTTTCTACTTGCGCACGCACGAGTAGCGCTAGCGTGAGTTCATTATTTGAAAAACAAGCTGTTCTTTTGCTGCGCATGCGTCAGTAGTAAGGTAGAGAGAGATAGATAGGGCCATCGCGATCGTTTCACTCTATCTAACCGTCGGACGTTGCCGCTTACAGGCAGTTGCATGTCTTCCGTACTCTATATATAAAGTATTTATGTCTTAAATTGCAAACTAGACAAACGCGTAGCAATAAAATTTACAATACACATTATTAACGATGAAAGCTGTAGGTGTTCTAAACTAAACGAGACACGTTCTGTGTAACGACCGGCACTCGTACGCTCATTATAAATGTTGCTCTCGGTGAAAATGTAAGATTTGTATTACACAACAGCGTGAAAAGGATAGTTCATGTCATGCGAATCGCGCTTTGAATCTCACAATGAATGTATCAATTTCCAACAATTTCATGGAACTACATGCGTAGCGTTCCCATTAGCTAATATAAAGTGTTCTTTAAATAGCACAGGTAAGTACCTACATATAAGTTTAGTTTCATATCGGTGGGCACTGACTTAGGATAGTGTTGAAAATGACATTACAATATCCAGAGCAAAAATGGAATATGTATTTATGTAATTTACTCTGCGATTGTTAATCGTCATAAGCTATTAATTACTGTAAATATTTTAACAAAAAAATATCGGAAATGTCCCGTTTACATATTAATCAAATTCAAAATTACAATATCTTTTTTGGATATTCTATATATTGTACTGTCTAACTATAACCAATCCTGCTATATGTATACAAGAACATCACATAAAGTCAAATTATTTGATTAATATTTCCATAGGAAAATGATTGCGTCTAACTTACCATACATACGTCATTGTTACAATAGTATACACGTGGTACTCGAAAACTGCGCACGAATTTACAAAGTCAAAGCAAACTTCAACTAGAAATGAAAAGGTCCATTTTATTTCGTTACTTTAAATGTTCCACGCGACATAATCCCGTCGAGCGAGTCGCAACAATACGTTCACAAAGTCGCGACATAAAATATCACAAATGGCCCGGTCATGTGTTGCCGAAAGTCGGGAACAACGAAAGCTTTCGTATACGTTAATTTCACTTGAGATATATAAAATAAAATTCGGTTCTGAATATAAATATCATATTTCTTTCATGTAAAACGTGGGCCGGCTGCTTGATTTACTTTAAGTTTCGTACACTATCTCGGAGTATTTTTTCCTTACGATTGTTTTATTATTTATGGCGCTATTTCGGCAACATAGACATATTGCTATTTTAAAAGCTTGTCTTGTTCGTTGTTTGTTTCGTACTTTGTTATGGATTGTTATAATGTTTCTGCTTTGAGAACTAAACGTGTGTTTTCTCTATAAATACTTGAGTGATAAATTAATCCACAAAGTGAAGGTATATAAGTACATACATGAGATATCAAATGTACAAACCCTTTAGCAGGATATCTTCATCATTATCAACCTATTTAGCCCACTACTGTTGGGGTTTTTGTTAATTTTGTTAATAATTTTTGTTAATTTTGGGCAATGCGGGTTGGGGATGGCAAAGCACGACTTCAGGCATCCAGGGTATTAAGCAGGACACCGCCACTTATTTCATATTGACTTTGTCAGCCTTAGTGTCATACTTTGAACTAATTAATTAATGTAACAACCGATTTAACAATATATAACATATTTTAACATATTTTAGCAAAAGTCATATTTTATTTATCTTGAATACTGACTGACTGCCTCGTTGGTCGAGTGGTTGCAAGCTCGTCTGCCGATCAGGAGGTCCTGGGTTCAAATCCCGCGTCCGGTACTATTAGATTTTCCTAATTTAGAATTTCTAGTAGTGACTCGGAGTCTGAATCTGTGCCTGGCGTATGGAAATAGACTCACCACCTATTCCATGGAACTTAAACGTAAGAGTGAAACGTGGGAGTGTACTGCACCTCTCTGCCTACCCCTTCGGGGATTACAAGCGTGAAGTTACGTTTTTTTACTGACCCATTACTGGGAAAATTCTCTTGGTTTTCATTAATCTTTCGAGGTGTACCTAGTATATATTCATTTCCGCGACAGTTACATGGAAGTTAATTTCATGGCGATCAATCAATTGGTCAAATCGTTAAGGACGATTTGATAACGTATTTGATAACATTCGCGTTGTTATCGTTAATATACTATTATGTACTTATTTAAGGTCAGATATTTTTTTTCGACCCTTTAATCATTCTACTGTTGGAATACGGGTCTCCTCCTTATGAGAAGGTTAAGGCCATAGTCTGCCATGCTAGCCAAGTTCGGGTTGGCAAACTTCACACATTTTAGAATTATTTTTTTATAAACTAAAGTCCTCACGACGTCTTCTTTACCGTTAGCAAGTGATATTTAAAGTTTAAAACGCACTTTTGTAAAGAGGTGTGCGCCATTGATTTGAAGCCAGGATCCCCGGAGTGAGAGGCTGAATTCTTAACCACTAAGCTATCACTGCTCATAATAATAATTTAGACATCAAATTATTAAATGGAAGCATTACAAAGCCAAAGCGCTATTATTTAATCTCTGGCAAAGAAAATTAAATGATGACTCAACTAAAAAACTTTATATATACTTAATGTAAATAAGGGACATATACACACACACCTACATAATAAAGCTGAAAGACCCTTGAAGTCTTTACACAAAAAGATGTTGTTTATCTATATTTTAGATAAAATTATCAGTGCGGGTCACACAAAAAAAAGTTACCAAAGTCATAAAAAGTCACAAATGGGACGGCCGTGTGTTGTCGAAAGTTTTGTAACAAGGAAACCTTTCGCATATGTTAATTTGACTCGGGGTATTATATCAAATTTGGTGCTGAATATAAATTTACCCTTTGATGTTGAAACAAGGGCCGGCCGCATGATTTATTTGCTTAGGTCTAGTACACGAACTTGGCAGTTTTTTTGTCCTCACGGACGTTTTATTATTTACAGCACCGTCTCTCCCACTTTGTCGACTTAGGAAGATAAATCTATGGTGACACTGTAAAATAAATTGCTTTCAGCACTTTTGTTAATTAATATTCATAGTAATGAACTAGAAGGAATTTACTCGCAGTTGAGATGAAAACAATCTTTTATTTTCGCGTGTAAAAAAATATCAAGCGTAAGGAATTTCGTAGTAGTCGAAACAATGAACAATTTCGTCTTTTTTGTCATATATTTCGTAAAATGTTTATTGCGTAGTTTGTTTTAATTATAAAATACTTGGACTCGGGAGCGCCAACAACGTGGAGTTTACCAGTTAGATTAATACGAAAAATATTACTTAGTATGATATAGTTCCTACGTGATCCAAAAAAATACTCAACAATATTTTAAGAAGTCCTATTACACAACATGAAACGGAGAGGTGTGCTTATTCTTCCTGCTATTATGCTATCAAAAACCGATCAGTCTTCGTCTTTTCACAGGCTATCGTATGAGGATCACATCATTCATTATACACTACGGTGACCACACGACACTATACTGAACGCTAGTGTTCATATTTATTTCGAATTTTCGATGCATTTGGCACAAGAACAATGTCTAATAGAAAACTTTTATAGATATGTATAATAAAAGATAGACCAATAATGTATAGTTTGTTAACGTATCTTCCCGCGATAATTCTTATCTTGATTCTGACATCTTTTACAAGACCGTATATAGAACTCAACAGAAGGTTGACATCAGTATAATCAAGCAATTATTAAAAAACAATTTAATTTGCATTGAAAAACGAATAATTGACATTCATTTCAGTGTCTTTTGATTTACCGTTTTGTGGAATGATTTAAATAATGTACTTATACTAAGTATCCCGTATCGTTTGACGAGATTTAAGTCATCCTTGAACTCAACGGAATCGATTTAGCTAGTGTAATGGGAAAATGTAGCAGACGTAAAGAGAATTATCTACACATTTACAATATTAATAATATGACACGAAGTTTTAAGGCCAATGATTAAATTAAAATATATTTTAAAAAAATATAGTGTACTATGTTTTTAGTTTAAAATAATATGCCGACCAAACATCTTTAGAAATAAAATCTACAAGTGAGCCTCGTGTGTTACGCTAACAGTGCTTACAGTAAAAACACACGAATACCACAGTTTTATTAGAGAAGTCGACATACAGTGTTTTTTTAACATAACCTTGAATCGACTACTGTGCTACTGGAGTTCCGTCAAAATTCATATTACGCAAGATCAACACAATATCTTGTAAATCAGGACGTACATATGTACATACGTATCGATTATGGACAATGCAAATTTCAATTACCTCCAGTACCTATGTATGTACCTATATTCAACTATAGTTATTTGAGCCATTGTAGGACTCAAAGATCAAAGCTCTAGACATACAGATTCCCGTCTGTTTGAGTCCAAAATACATTACTCATATCAACATAACCATTGGAAAAACCCGTCTAAAAATTTACCAACACTTTTCATTTTCATACAGTGTGCTATAGTGCACTGTAGTACTCTTTGATTGTCATTTTACGTCACTCTTGGTTTCGCCCTCACAATTTCGAGCAAGCTCTTTCTCGAGCGTATTCAAACAAATCACAAAAGACAGCTCAGGCTCTGCCACTCATATTGTTTGTAGGTACACTACATGCAAGCATTCCCGGTTTCATGCTAAATATTTGTTTTTGTACGTCAAAACATTTCACGTGAAAAACCCAGACAGAGAGCTTCATTTTGTTAGAGACTAATGTATTATTCAGTCAATTTATAAAGTGAACTAAGGAATTCAACTAAAGATTACTAGAAAACGATTTGAAGTATTGACCGAATATAATTACAACTGTTTTCCAGTTTCTAAATCTTATGTGTTTTATTGTACTAAATACGACTTGACTTACCACATTCAGCGGCATTTTGAAGCATTTTACCGTCAGAGAATATTTTCTTTCATCCCAGACGACTTGTATCCCAATTTTCATCTATGCATTTTACCTGTTCAGGAAACCATCTCTCTCTTTGGTCGATCCCGTATTATACAAGATCGTGGTCAGTGGAATTAATAACGTTTCCTGTGAGTTCGTTCGTCAATGCTTTCACCGCTTTGGTAGCCATGCTTTGACGAAACGGCCTCTAGATTAGGTCACTGCGGTCGGTTGGCGAATATTCTCCGGAACTTTTTGTCTAGATATTGCCAAGTGAGATCGATCCCCTTTCACGTTTCATACCTAAAATATTTTGGTGCACGTTATAGGCAAGTAATCTCTGCATCCAAACCGGAGTGCGATTCAGTCAAAGCATCCCCTTATGATTGTAAAATCCCTTGACTTAGTTTGTCACGTTTCTGCTTTGCAGTTGGATACATATTTGGATCCTAGCTGGACAACTAGATGGAGATATTTCTGTAAAAGTGAACGAAATCAATGCCCACTAAAAATTTTTTATTAATCTTTGTAGCGACGAAACCGTTACTTAATCAACGTAGACATTACTAGTTGAAGACAAAGCAAAATAAATTAAGTTCCAAAGTTAAAAAAAAAAATATAGTGTTACGCTATGCTTTCTTTAAAATGTCACTGCAACATTGAGCGTGCATCCTCGGAGTTAGCTTTTACCAGTTTTCTTTTAAATAACGAACAAAAGCTTCGACTATGTCACTCGTAATATTTAATGCGACTGTAACTAAACTTCTGTCTCTTAAGTTGACATTTTGTATTACCATGAATATTGTCTGTTTTAATAAAAAAAAATTATGCAGACTACGTGCCGCGGAATATAAACATTTTTCTACCTTAAAGAAAATATTTTGCGATTTACTGCAAACAAATGTATGTACATATTCTTTCTATCTATCCATGCATGTTTCATATGTAAGACATATACTTGTCGACCGCAGTTCATTGGAAATGACTTAAACAGTTCTTAAAAGAAACACATGCCATAAACTATACATAATATATGCGTATACTTGTCAATGGTGGAATATTACAGTGCAAATGTAATGGATATTCGGTAAGAAGAAATGGCACCTGCGACAGGTTCAGGTCTTAAGCACGATTTTTTATTAAAACTAAATACAATTCGAAAAGAAAATATGTTACCTTAAAAATCAAAGAGAAAGTAGTAGATATACATATATAACCGTACTGAACTTAAACGTAATCTACGAACTCGCTATGAGTATACATAAGCAATTGGACTTCGCTTTGAAGGGAGTGAATGAAATAAAATATTCACGAAGCGGCACAATTCTGAAAGTTTACGCAACGAACAGGGCTCATTCACAAAATGTAAGGTAATTACTCAACGGAACACCGCCGGACTTGCTTTTTGAATTTAATCTATTGTCATAAAAAATACCGAGGAATCTTTTGAATATTGGTCGTGAAGCCTTGCGAGAATCGAGAAATTTAGAAAGTGATGTTAGTAATGAGAACGATGGTGGTAATTTGAACCAAGCTAAACCAGAAATGGAATTCTATTTGATGTGTTAAACGTCACGTACAGACATATTGCTATCGTAAGGATTTAAATTAAAACGTCTCGAGTCTCTAGTGAGTTTTATTGAACACGTCGCTGAATTCATGAAAGTGGAACACTCAAATTATTAAGCAGAATTATATATGATGCTAATAACCTCATGATGTAAAGTTTCAACGCCTACAATTCAACAACATCACATATCACAGTGAAAAGAAATCGTATTGTACATCATATTGTACATCGTATTGTACATCGTATTGTACACCGTATTGTACAATACATCGTATCGTATTACACTGTTATATTTTAACTATTACGCAAATAATTTACTCATCGCATTCCCATCAACACATTCTCCTTACATTGAAATTCTACTAGCGTGAGTCAATATTGATTTGTTCCTCTAGTTTTATCTGATTCCACAATGTCTACATATTGGAACGTTTTCCGTATTTCACACACGAAATCAAGATAAGCCCGACGATACCCCATATATCAGAATAAGTCTAGTTCAGGGGCTTTGAAGGATAATTTATTAACGTCCACAAATAGTTCCTTGGGGAAAACTTGATTGAAATAATTGGATTAAGTGAATACTTTTAAATTGAATTGATTAGAACGTACAGAAACATAAATAAATGTCGGTAGGTACTGCCTTTTGTTATATGCAATAATTAAGTGAAGATGGATAATTCATATTCGTACATAAATTTCTATTTCCCAAAATAATTGTCTCTTGGTTCTTATTAATACCAGGAAATAAAACGTATCGAAAAACGAAACAATTAATATATTAAAAATTCTGTTTACCATTGTCCAGTTATACATATTTTGAATAGAAAAAATTAAAACAGGATGGTCGCTGACTTTTCGATCTAGACAACTACAGTAACGAAATACAAGTCTCTTAGAAAGACAAAGCTGAAGAAGCAAAACTGATTAGTGTTTGCTTAGGTTGCAATCACATACATCAATCTGCTGATGGTTCAGGGTATTTAAAGGGGTTCATAAATATTTGAATATCAAACGAGAGCACTTTAACATTGTTCTAGCAATGTTTATGAATCAGTTGAATACAAGTAACTAGCTTTCAACATCAGTCTATTTATGCTATCATCGAAGCGAAAAACTAATGAATTTATTACAACTTTGAATTTTAGATATCTGTACAAACTTTGCATAAAATAATTTATTGTTTAGTATTAAATATGTCTCCGTCGTTCGCAATGTATTTTACACTCGGCTTCGCTGTTAAATCTATTCTCGTTTCCGCCGCATCCCGAGTAGAACATCGGCATACACTTTCTTCTCACAATATCAAAGAAGTACACCAGGTACATACGACCGCACGGGCCCTTTGACGGTGCTTGGTAACAATAATACGGTATGTTCATCAGATTGGACGGAAAGGGACCTTCGTCTGGACCTAAAATTGATTAAAACGGTGATAAATGAGAGCGGAGCGCGCGCCACTCGTTAATTGTAGCACGTAATAACGGGTGTGATCATAAAAATTGATTTATTGCAGAACGCAGTGTTAATTCTGGAAAAAATATAGAAAACACTGCGAATTTTTGATTAACGCAACGGCACCAATTACATAATTTTACAAGACGAAATAAAAAAAAACTACATTAGATTAAAACTGGAACTATAACGGCTCTCACGTAGATACTTACATATAAAAGTAAATGAAAAATCGAAGAAAAAGTCAACTCACGTCCATACTTCACGTAGTCATGAACCGCTCTAGCGGCAACGAACATGAATAATAGCAGACCGCACGATATCCTCATGATCGAATCCTTCGTACTGGAATAATTGTGCAGTTGTGAGCGCATTTTCCAATCAAGCGGCATGGCAATCAAAAACAATCGAGTGTGTATATCGATGCGGTAGTTTTATTGCTCCTGTACCTATGAATTTTAGATAACGCACCGATATTGGATACGACGTTTACCTACGCCAATCGTAATTTCGAATCGACACCGGACGGATCACTTCATAGTTATCAACAAACGTTTGTTTATTTATTTATATATTTATTTAATTAATCCTAGTGACATTGGTGTCATCATTAATGATTATCAGCTCATTACCATCTAATGCTGGACATAAGTATTTCCAATAGCACGCCACTGAGCTTTATATCGGTCTCGAGCGCTTTACATCCAATTTGGTGTAATAAAAACAAACTTAGGAAACACCTTGAATATTTACATTTGAACGACAGTTATAACTATACACATGGATATATCAATTTGTAAAGTACTATAAAAACGCTCACACTCATAATTAACATAGGAAAGTTTTATTATTATTATAAACGTACAGACATCCTGCCTTTTTAACTGAAGATAGTCTGAGCGAAATGTTATAAAATATTGTATTGACTTAGCAGACTTTCTGTTAAGTAAACGTAGTCAACGTAGAAGCAATTGTGATTTCAAGCAAACATTTCCAAACTTATTTACATTTACGACTCAGTTGAAGATCTTATTTGGAGCATTCCAATAAGACGTATTGGATGAAAGTAAAATCTTCAAAGATACATGGGATGAACGTTTTAAATTTCCAATAGTCGGTTTGAATGTCCATTTATACATTCCAATTAAAAATATCTTTCGAGATCTAGGAGGATTAGTCGCCTAACATCCGTTAAATATATATATGTAAATAGTATTATTATTAGTCACAGGCCGCATGAGGCATTACTCACAAGGGCTGTGATGTTTGTTGATGGCATTAACGTGGACCCGTAAATACACCATTCGAATCGAAACAAATCTCAACTGTTCACTGTAGAAGTATCGTATACTTCGCCAGACGAAACCGATATACGTTTTACCCCTTATTAATCTTCACTCCCATTGGGTTCAGAACCAACTATCTTATCATTCGTCCAACAGTGCGGTGGTCACCCATCAATATTTTAAATTTGAATTCTTCCGAATCCTTTAAGAAATCCCTTTATTCGTAAAAATCCAGACGTAAAGCGCCCATTAGCGTTTCCCCCCAGACTATTACGTGCACTATATAACACCCGCTTTTTATATCGGAGAGAGCTAAGAAGTGCTCTCTGAATCGATCCATGACAGCGCAGGACACAAACATTTCTGTTTATAGACTTTATTTCGGTCTCCATCTACGTGGAGTGACGATATTCGCACAATGGCTGACAATGGTTGGATGCGAACAAGTGAAGATCTAGGTCATGGCATGCTATTGGAGAAACCTATGTCCAGCAGTAGACGATGACGAGCTGATAATGACGATGATCATATTCTTTTTCGGTTCATTAAGAAACGTTTACGGATTATATATCTTAAATGTGGTTACAAAGTAAACGTTATAGTTGCAATATTTATGAAGTTAAAAATGAAAAAGCTTGTTTTGCGGGAACAAAAGTGCAGACACCCGCCGCTCCCTCTCACTAGTTTTATTTCCGTCCATAAAACAACTTGTTCTAGTCTAGTATGAGTTGCCGCCTTTCGTGACGGAGATACAATGCCACATCAAAAATAACATCAAAACAAACCGGGTGCACTTGACATAGATCGACGTAACATCAGTAGGTCAACCCCTTCACCCTACTGTTGTTACGTAATATCATAGACATCTATGTGACAGTCACACAAAGCCTGCGGAGGGCGCAGCCAGATTTGGAATAAGGAAATGGTAAGGACGAATTACCTACAATTAAAATTATATAATGAAAATCAGAAAAAGGCTAGCGCTCACCACGGATCTTCTTGGTGGCTATATTTACTCACCTTTACTACGAGTAGTAAGCTACAAGCAATTTCTAGCTGCTCTTGGAGTTTATTACCTCAAACGCTTTTAGTTACTAACAATTGAAAAAATTGAGATTTACAAATTTTTTAATTTAGTGAAAACCCTTATTCGAGTTTTACTTGTAGAAGAAGCACAACTGATGGCCCTGCTTTCCGGATTACGGTTTGAAAGATAGTAGGTAAGGAATTAACGTTTTTGTAGTTGATGCGCTGAAAACTTTATCTTCTATTTCATATCGGTTACAGACATGCATGGGCTTCTCCGTTGAGGTTGATTAAGTGAACATATACTACTAGTATATAAAATGAAAATAAGATTGGGAATATGGTTGATTCCTAGGGGAGACCTATGACCAAGAGTAGAACGCCAAAATCGTTGATGACGGTAATGATGACGAATAGAAAAACGAAACTTACAGAAAACAATCAAATCACGTGAATAAAAAAGGTCTCATAAACAACCGCGAAATAGGCAAGCGAAAAATATTAACTTGGTACGTAATACTTCTGAATACCATCAGTAAATCACAAGTAAGCAGGCGAACAAACACTACGTTCTCTGCATAACAAAGACATTTACAACATTGACAGATGGCGCTGTGAGCGCCTCTGCCAAAACTATGTTGGAACATAAAGACCGCAGTATAAACTAAGACTAAGGTGCTACGTAGAAGGCCTTCAGTGCCCAATGGACGGAGGCAAACTAATTTCCATTAACATCGTTACGAAGGATCCCAGGTCCCAACCTCATATTACATTTGAGAATGTAACATTTTACGGGCGAGATGTTGCCGATAATCATAATGTGCGAAGTTCGCTGTGCAAATTCACAAAGTGAGTAGATATTCCAGATATGGAATTGCTTACATTAATTCCACTTCTCTCACGCAACGAGCTCGCTTCATTTACCCGCGCCGTACCAAAAACAAATTAATCGAGTTAACCACGAGGAAAACCAAACTCGATAGTACAAAAGCAACAGTCTTAGGTTTTAATGTGAAAATGTGATAATCGCTTTTTTTTTTGACATCGTTTGTATTACGACTTCGACCGTATGAATTTGGTATTTACATTTAAACCAATGTTACATATTTCGTTGTTGTGAATAACAATCTGTGACAAACATAACACATTTTATAATCATTCATGTTACATAATACAGTAATGGTAAAAGCTAAGGATAAAAGAAGCTTAATATATACGTACCGATAACCATTAAGTCCACTCTCTCAGCTTCAAGGGGTGCCATTTCAGTTCTTATGTAAATCGAGACTTCATCATCGGTTTCATTTCGTTCATTGTCAACATCTTCAAATTTTATTATTCCGCTGTGGACACACATCTCTTATTAGAATAAGAAGGGCCATAATTTGCCACGCTGACTTTGAGCGTGTTAACGAACTTCATACCTTCCTTTCCTTCATCATTATAGCAACTGATATTTAATCTTTAGAATGCACATTCGTAAAAAATAAGGTACGTGTCACGATTTAAATCCAACATCTTGATGTCGCGATTAAATTCCAATCTAACAGAAAATCACTACTAGTTATAGGTAGACTCAATTGTGATTCATCAATTACAAAAACTTCGCCTGATACTATAGAATACACGAATTGCAAACGACCACAGGATGCCCTCAATATCAATATGCAATGATTAGAAAGGGTATAGTCCTTATATTTGAGCGAATAAATAACAACGTCTCGGCCCCATATTCCGTTACAGAGAAGATATTCTGAAACATAAGTGCGGTCATAACATATGACGGTTATACATAACTTATAACACGAACAACCTTACCTACGACGCCCTTTGTCACACTAAAGGAAATTTATTTCTACTACGTAACATGAATAGTGATTACGTGATACTCGCGTATATTATAAACTTAACGGGCTTTTGAAATAAAATTTAGCTATGAAATAATTCTAAGTAATGCAACATATTAAAATTCAATTAATGTTTTTTTCTCCCGGTTATAAAGTGTTCAATTCGTTATTTTAATTATAAAAAGAAATAAATAAATATTACAAGCTAATGCTCTCATATCATCACACCTAATTATATTTAATGAAGAACGAAAACAATTCTTTTTTATTGCGGCACTCGCGATTTATATATTTTTTTCACGCTAAAAAAAACAAACAAGTAACACTGTGTGCGGTGTTCATTAATTACTGATTTGTAAAACCGATACGTTGTCAGGTCCGACATTGTTCTTACAATTCGATGGTGAAATCCGTTATAAGTCTGACGTATCTACTCGACACCCGAAGTACCATCGAACTGATGAAACCCTAACAGGTTCGTAGAAATTAAGACCGTAAGAAATAATCGTTTTTATATTTTACAACAATATTCAATTTATGAATATTTTAAAAATTACTCATTGTTAACTTTTAGCTCGTCAGTATTCTGCCAACTATATTGGAACTAAAATAGGATAATAGTTTGAGGTATTCGAATATTCATACATACGTATTTTTATAACTTTATCCTATTGGGGTATACAGACACTAAAAATTTTCATTAGTAACGGTGCTGAAAAACTTCTTTCGGCTCTTCTACAGTCGTTTTAGTTTGCTGAGGTACCTACTCTTGACCTGGACTTTATATGGAACGTCTCTGATTTGAGCATTACTAAACAACCGTACCAGTAAATTATAAAATCGAATTAAAAATTAATGGTATTTCGGTGGCTGGTAATACATTTGCCCGAAATGCGATCGACCATAAAATCGAGTCACTAACTTTTATGGCTGCTATGAATTTGGTTATCATGAAAAAAATCTGTTTTATTTCAGGAAAAGCTCCCATTCAACAATCATTTAAATGAAATATCTGTGCATAGGGGTTGTTTGCAATACGAAAAGTTTGAACAATGGTCTAGGGCATAGAGACGATACATGTGTAACAATAGATTGCAGTACGATCATATGACAGACTAAGTTTTCAAACGAAAAGTAAGTGACTGAAATCCCTAGATATATACCGATTTGACATATTCGACGCAGATACTATATTCACGATACATGTTCGCACCGTGTTCGTTAAAATCTAACGCCTCTATAGCGTATGAGACTTTTTAATTTCGCTAAAATGACTGAGTACTTTCGCTTGAGTACTTTCTACGCAATGGCGTGTGTTTATGAAGAAGTCATTAAAATTTTGCGATTGATTTCTTGTTCGTATTAAATTGGCACATCACAAGAACAGCAGGTACAACCAGAAAATGTAATATCGCTGGCAAGTTACGAGAGATTTACGAGATCAAATGCTTTATTACACGAAGAAACAATTTTCATCAGTGCTCTGCATAACGGCTTGGTACAATGTTGCTTAAAAATGTTTCAAATTCTTTCATGCAAGACGATTAACCGTCATTCGAATCCTCCGGAGCGAACGATAAATTCCCCAGACTAATAAACTTTATTGGATCCGCTGATGTTAAACATTGAATAGACGAAAGAAAATGAAAGCTTATAACTAAGAAAAAGTAGTATGAGAAAATTGGAAGGTATCGAAGCTTAAAGCCATAAACGAAAATATCACAAAAGGGGAATCTCTTTGTTAACAGAAATTTTGACAACAAAAAGACATTTTATTTAAAAAAAAATTATGCAATACCAATTTATTTAACACATTTTGAATTTCTTGCAACTAACTGGATGAAGGCAAGTAAAAAACGCCGCCAAGCCACAGCAAGTTTTGAAATACTTTTAAAAACTCCAAAATGTAACAGGACGTACGAAACACTTACGAGTATAACATTCACAACTGACAGTACAGCTGATGACGTTTAAAGATGTAACAATAGTGACAGAGATCTTAATTTTTCACTCAGTCAGGAGGCAAACGTTACTCGTCTATAGAAACGCTAGTTCTGTAATTACGACTAGGGACGTCGACTCGCTCGTTGGAACATTCATTCGCACAATTGAACTGAAGTGGGTCGGCCGCAATCATCGCGAAACGCGAAAGACTATACGTTTAAAACTTCTTCTTGTAATAAGGGAACAATAACACTTCAACTGCAGATCCACGACACGTCAACAACAGAGGCAGAGAAATGACGATGTCGGGCGCGGCGCGACTCTAATTATGAAGAGAAGACTAGCAATTTGTCTTAAAGTAGGAGAACCGTTTATTAACACCAATGGACTTTAAAGTAATGTAGGCAGACTAATTAAAACAACGGAACTTGTGACCGTTGAACATATTACAAGGCGAATTTGAGAAGATAAGAAAATTTTACTTGCTAAAGGCATTGCTCTCAAGTTACTTAAATCATTTGAGATATGAAACTTAGACAAAATAAAAATTAAACCGCAGAGAGACGTAAAACGTCTAAGCCCTGAGAAAGAAGATTAACAATGTAAAACTTAATTATGAAGTTAGAACTGATTATTTTCTGAATTTATGATTCCCAAAACACCTAAGTTATACTTCATCCATGAATTACAAGGGATTATTAACATACCATCCTCTAATTGGCAAAGACGGCTTCAATTAACGCAAGACGCTTGGTCCAAGGATGACACGTTATTAGGGGAAAATATTAAAGAACGGAACTTTTTGAGATAAATGTTTTCAAGAAACTCCACACCACATTCAGCGCCTGGTAGCTTTGAGAGATAATGATGTAATATTTCAAGCACGCAAGTCTTGACTTCAGCTCCAGAAAAGTTATTATTACCATTTATACGACAGTTATCATTTATCTACAAACGTATGTAACAAAGAATGAATTATTATTCGTACACCAGCCATCAAGTAATTTAACATCATTAAGAAATTATTTTTTTTTACAAAGCAAATTGAACAATTTAAAATGTTCTTGTACTAAATATGTAAATAGGCTACAAAGTAACATTAATAATATTTTTAATAATTTCAAACACCATACGCTTACTAACATACATATATTAAATACCCGAGTGATGTTACATATTTAATAATAGAATATTTTTTGAAGCTCGGGTTCTTAAAAATATGAACTGTCCACGAAATCCCCGCGCTTTGCAAGAATAATTTTATTCAACCACGCTAACCGGAATGAGGGGTTTAAATAATTTTGAATGGATTAAAACGCTGGCAGTAATTTAGCTCACTTTTAGTCTCTCGGCCCGTCAGTAGCATCGAAGGGAAAATTCACGTTGCGAAGCCTTGCGTAATTAAATTATGAACATTATGTAATACATGTTACGCTCCAGGTATTTTTCTTTGTTTAAAACTCAGCGTAATCAGCGTAAATGCAGATATACTCAAAGGTCTTGGGAAACTCATTTGAAATAGTAATACAACTAAAAGCAAAACTAATCAAATACGATCTAACAACGTCTTCGAGTAAAATGGCTGATATTAAACCTTTCGAAAAACTAGCACATTCAACAAAAGGACGGTATCTCGAGGTACGTTGCGCAGACAAAAGACTTGGTTGCTGGAGCTAGAACAGTAGGATTTAGTTTATTACTGAGCAAGTCAAATAATATTCTCGAAGTAGACAAAATTACAGTCCCGCTTGAGATTAATGGACTAGTGACACTGGCTATTTATACAGCTGCGTTTTAACTTAATCCGCCAGATGGTTTATTCAATTTGAATGACCAAATTAGTGACTTCGTATTTTTTACGAGTTCTTATGATTCCAACGTCCCCACCTCCCGTCATAACCAACCGCCTGATTGCGCAAGATAACATTAAGATCATCACGTGTTTTTTCATGAGATTTTATAATTGGATGCAATAAATATTGCCCTGTTAGGAGTACTTATAGTCAGAAGGATGCAGTGCCTTATGAATAAGAAAGATGTCAATTTCTGGTAATTAAGGTACGTTGACGCAATTAATCGTCTACATATGAATTTTTTGTATTAGGTAAGATAAGTGTTCTATCTTTTACTATTCATGACACATTTTACTGATAATTAAGAATATTTTAAAGTCAATACAAATAATATAATATCAGCATTCATCCGGATAACGCAGATTTTAATGTTGTATTCACACATACAACATTTGTTATTTCCACTTTCTTTCACAGATTTGTTTTTATTATAAAATAAGCTGACGTTTCGCCGTGATCTTGTCTCATGGAAATCGAAGATGCGTCCTGAAATGGAATAGACGAGAGGGAAAAAACCTACTCAGCCTGCCTTAAAGAGCATTTATTCGTATTTTTTATACTTTATGTGATTATTTTTATACAAGCTTCTTCAATATAAAATAAAAAGAAAATTTCTAAAATTATTTTCGTAGTCACAACGCAACGAGATCGAGTCGCTTTAACAGAAAATTCGCTCGTATAAGCGCATTAAAATAGACCGGAAAACACATTAGAGGTTGCACCCAGTTTTAATTTCCCGTCGGAATACATATTGCGATATTAATTTTTCTCTCGACACTGCACACTTGCAACCCATTTTTTCTCACGTTTGAAACGATTTGAATGTTTCTGAGCATGTGTGTTTGTGGGTGCGTGTGTGTGTATGTGCGTGTGTATATTCATTACATTATCAGCTTGATACACAATTAACGTTACTAAAATAGGTCCCAAAACGTATATCAAGAAATTTTATTATTAAATCAATGTATCTCGTAATTGAATCTGGTACTTTGCCAAAATTTATTTATAATTCTAGATCGAACATATTAAACGAAAATTACAAGGCTTCCTTACATTTACATTGTTTAATGGTACCATTTAAAACAAATGAAAAACACCAAAAAGCACGTACGCATACAAATTTCTGTTTCGGGAAAAAACAAAAAAAATCTCTTCGGTATTGTTTGTAGTCTAGGCCTGTTTTTTCCATTGAATAATTTAAAGATCCCACCCTTATTTGCAATCCACTTCACGCCTAACGAATCCCTCTGTCGAGCCGCACGGTTCTTTTTACGCCGTTTTATTCCCTCACCATTTCATGTTTTCCTTTGCGTTGTTTCATTCAATTTTCAACCCGAATTTAGAAGATACCATTTTTTAAGCTACGAATTCGGAAGTATGACTGACGTTCAGAGACCGTCCGATTGTGGAGACAATGGTATAAACGTTTCTGTTGCTGCCGCTAACGCAGTAGTCCTTGCGTTGTTGGGTTTCAGTAGGTAAAATCTGGAAGGCACTATAGCAATCCTACTAATGTTAATTTCATGTAGGACACCGGTAGTGACAGAGCACTTGGAAAAGTAATATCCTACATTACTAATGGCGGCACTAAATGGAGTATCTAATTCTAGTTAGAAAAAGTCAGACTTTATCACTTTTTAAACTCTGTCCAACATTATACCTCTGAAGCGACTTGGCAATGAAATCCTTCATCGCAAAGCTGTTAGACACGAAGGTCAAATAAATATTCACTGACCTCGTATTATTCACGTCACGCCGAACAAATTACTTTAGTTATGCCAAAACAATGGTTATAATACTTTCCACCAACTTGGTCAATAACGACTTTATCATACCAGATACAACCAAGTCACATAACTCACACTCGTCCAGTACTTTCATTCTCTGACAAGTCCGAGCTGACATCTGTCACAGAAACAAAACGTTATTAACACAAAGATACAATGTGTTCCAAAGTTGATTATTGTACAGCAGAAAATAATTAAAACATATTCACCTACATACAACAATAAAACCATAAACTAGCGCCATTCTCATCAACTATACAACAGAGTTCTAATATAAAAACGAATGCTACGAGTCTCGTAGATAAATTAATGAAAAACGCATTGCAATATTTTTCAATTAAACTAACATAATGTTGAATATCGTATAGAATAAAAAGTATACAACAAAATTAATTGTAATGTAAATCATATTGTCTGTTTTATACACAGTTTGTGGAAATTAAACTCGGTATCGGAATAATAATAATAGTATACGCTGACAAGCT
>DWJK01000887.1:0-19173 GCA_018248815.1 Croniades pieria auraria | reverse complement strand
CAAGACAGGCGATAGCTAAATTGGAGGAGCTGAGGTCGGAATGTCTCCGACATCCACCATACTCCCCGAACCTTGCTACAACAGATTACCATTTTTTAGCATTTGGATTATTTCTTACTAGAGAAAAAATTCAACTCCGATGAGGCAGTCCAAACCACCTTCAAAGAATTTGTTGGTTCTCGCTCCCACAATTTTTTCAGCAAAGGAATCAATGAACTACCTACGAAATGGCGAAAGTGTATAGATAGTAATGGTACATATTTCGATTGACTAAATATATTATTTAATAAAAAAATTCCGTTTCATTTTCTGCGTATAAAACGCCAATTTTAAATATAAGGACCTATAATAATACTGATTTATATTAACTACGCTCATACTAATGTGTTAATTGGATTAATGTTATTATGTTCCTAACGGCTACATTCCTATATTTCTTTTACTAACAATAAGTTTTATTAACATCATGTGCTGACTGAAATAACAACTGACATGAATACTCGTATTAATAGATCCTACTCAAAATCAGTAGCAATATTCATTACTGCACAGATAATTTATGTTATAGTTTAAAGCTATTACGATAGGTCTCTGTATCCGTAGTTTGCAATAGCTAGTTTGTTTCCATAACATTTATTTACTACTTACATTTAACCGAATTCATAAATTAAAGAAATAAACTTACCATTGACAACTTGGATTAATATAGCAAATAGTACCGCGCCAGTCCGCCATCTTGTCTTGGCGGCCATTTTGTTTCGAACACTGTTCATGAATGCTTGTACACTTCACATCACCGTCACATAACGTTCGTTAATGCACTACTGTTATTTTTTACAAAATCACATTTGTCGTCGCTGTCGCACCTGAAACAGGACAAAAAAATAGTTATTATGCTAGCGATTACCTATTACTTCATTCGTACTGTCCACCTACAAATGATAATAAAAAATCGAATATCGATTCCACGCGCGTTTGACGTGAAACTTCTTGCTAATTATATGTAGATGGACTGATTTCTATTACGCTTTTTCTACAAAATATATGATCAAAGATTTCATTAATTTGAGATCTGGATCTGGAGATTTGGATCCATGACTAGGCAAGCGCTGAAATACGTGGTGCGAGACGTATTCTGCACACTTACGAATTTTTCGCCCTAGCCCTCGCTAATCTCTTACTGTTCCTTTTTCGTTTCAACGAGTTTTAATTCGTAACGGTTCTAAAGAAGTCTCACTTCAATAATGATATATTAGGACAACTCAGACATCTTCTGGTCCCAAATTAGATAGAGCCTGTGCTATGGGATCCCGAATGCTGATAGACCACATAATAACGAAGCGTAGCAGGAATATAAGGTGGGTGGACACATATTTCTTTTAAGAATAGAGACGGTTAATTTTAGAATTAATGTAATCCGTGACAGCTTTACTTCTGTGTATATATATATATTTAAGACTCCAACACAACACGTAGGCGCAGACCGCATATCTTAAAAACCTGCATTCTATACGTTTTTAGGCCAGTCCTAAACCTCCTTACTCTCTGTCTCACTCTAGCACGATGAAACTCAGTAAGTGCGAATGAGCGGCACAATATAACTCAGTGGGGCAGAGCGGCGTTGAATAATAAACACATAACAGGCTTTTGTGCTTGCCACCAATATGCCAACATGTACTACGCGATAACAGAAATGACATTGGAAGTGAATCTTTATCAATATAATAATATTATATTATAGTCGGCGAACTTTCGAACTTTTATATGTTCAGAATGTTGGTTGGTTGGTGTGTGCCAAGATGTAGAATATTGGCCAAACCGTATGCCTATAGTTTTTAAGTTAGCATTTAATCTCCGGTAGAAATGTTAGAAGTTACCTGGTCCCTTTACTGAGAATTACTTTAAAAAACTGTCAATGGATTTTCCTAAAATTAAAATGACATAATTAATCGTTAACCCAGGTCCCTTACGCAGTAGGCAGAGAGCGCCGAGTGTCAAATATTTTTAAACGTATAGACCTGACGTGCTTCTATATACGCCACCAGCCGGTATCTGACCTCAGCATCAGTTTATTTATAAGCAAAACGGGAAAAAATAAAGCTATGTTCTCACAACTTCATTTATCGCCATATTGAATTTCTTAAAAATTGTAATACTGAATCTATAATAGCATACTTACTTTCGTTTTGAAAATATAAGTACGAATAATAGTGGCAACATTAGATATATAAATATGTTTTTTGCTACCACCTCGTTGGTTAAGTGTTCGTTCGATCTCCTGATTGGTTACTTTTGGGTTTTTCTAATTTGGAATTAATATAAGTGGCTCGGAGTCGTGAATATGTATCATACACCTCTGTCTACCTCGTTGAGGATTACAGGTGTAATGTTACGAAAATATTACATATGTATTCCAAATTACAAATAAGTACACATGCATATCGATTTTATATAAATAAAAATCCTCATCAACTCTTTTGTTTGTTATCGTTCGACTATTGGACAGGGGCCTCCTCTCGGAATCAGAAGGGCTGAGACCATAGTCGATATATGTTTAGTTATATATACATGTAATTTATATGTATATGGTGTATGTTATAAATCATCGGCAAGTTACGCCATATAAGGCAGTGAGTCTAGCAAGCGGTGCGTGGCGCAATGGCTTGATCCAATGTTTGCGTGTTTGTGAATGGTCGCCGCCCGTTCCGGAATGCCGTGGCCTCGATATTAGGTATCTGAGGATACAATTAGCCAACAGGTGTTTGCTGTGTATAGACGTCCAATACATTAAATCTGTACAAAACTGCAGGGCTACAATGACCACGGCGATTATTTGCCGTCAAGTGGCCCCTTTGCCCATCTGTCCGGCTATAGGAAAAAATTGTTCTATGTCCTATTTCCATATTAATTCCTGTCTAATTTACAAAAATACTTCTTTTTATTGTACCGTCACGCCAGGTCCCTTACGAGATAGGCAGAGACAATCGAGTGACCAATATCTCTATCCTTATAGACATAACGTGCTTCTAATACATACATACATTACTGTCTCCCCTATTAGTCTGCTTTTGATACATTTGATTTACGGCAGACTGGTGTATAATTAGATGATTCAATGTAGTACCCATGAATCTTTACAGTACTGGACCATCGTCCTAGGACTTGAGGTCTCCTTCAATTATGGCATCGTCCCACCGCTCCATCTGTGACAAGAAAGTGATAATAATCTTCCTTATCAGGTCCAACCTGGTATATTTCGTTGATATATTCTTTTCCTAATCGTAGTAGCTAGCTAGTCCTATTCCTGACTGTTAGTATCAACACAGTCTGCATTCACTGCACGCTAGCTACAAAACGATTTTGGGGGCAGTTTTTGTGTGGTCAACACAACTGCATATTATGGTTCTGTGACCACATAGTGCCATAGTGGATGTCCCAAGACGTCTGTTATAACCAACCTGCGCACAGGTGCCCTACGCATGGCCGTAAAAGATAAAGTCAACCGGCAGCTAACGGTCCGCGGGCAGGTGACGCGTGACCCACTCACCGCTCATTGAGACTTACACACGCATCTGTCTACCCCTCTTATCGTGTGTACATCTACGTAAAGAAGTGCTGGTACTCCGTGGGTAAGTCACTTTGAGTGCGATTTGGCTGTGAGAACGGGTTATTAGTGTGATTGATGTCAAATTTTCCATTGTTTAGCCTTTTGAACCTTTTGGGACTTTCGATCTCTTGACCCTGTCTTTTCAAATTTGTACTTAAAATATTCGGCAGGTGTACGGCCCCTTTTAGATCCAGGATGAATACACACTACTGATCATACTATATTGTGGCGACTCCACTCGGGTGAGTGCGTATAGTTTTTAGTGCTTTTCCTCGACTAATGGATGGCCGGTGCCCTTTGCAGTGCCTTAATTAAAAGTATCATTGTCATTTTTCAAAGTTACAACCAACTTATGTTAGTTATTTGTTTCACTCAAACATTATTGTAATGTTTTCATAAATTTCTATTAGTTTTCTGTTAATCGTATTTTTTCAGAGGTCTATCAATAGGTACATTAAAGTGTAGATATTGAGAGATTGGATCAACAAGAGTTACTTTTTTGGCAGGTAGGTACTCATGCGATATAACTCGCGCGCCACCTACGGTTCATTGATGGGACTACGACAGGGCCTTTATGCAATACTGTACAGTTTCAATTGAATCGAACTAAAAGTTATACAGAACGTACAAAATATATTAATTCATATACGTAAAGATAGACCCGGAGCTCGTGAAGCGTTACAACAGCCGGATGCGCCATCTAGCACGCGCTGTGACTTAACGCGGTTCGGAGTGGTGGCACGCGTTGCACAACGCAACCGTAGAATGAACACCGGGGATTTTACGCGACAGTCTGCTTGGAATGTTTTGAAATCTAAATTCGAAATCGACAATACTAAATAATGAGGAAGGGTGTATAAAGCCAAAATCTCCTGCTCGTGTTGCATCCGGCTGTGCTACAGGCGAAGCTCTGGCGACCAGCTAATCGCGGTATTGCGCAGCCTAACAAGTGGATACGGATTTTTTATTTTATTTTACAGAGAGTATAATGACTAGCGTCGCTCAGAAGAGCCCTACGACCAGTAGTGGACATAGACAGGCTGATTATGATTATGAACACGTAAAACCAGAGCCGAGAAGATCTTAAGGCATCGCCGAAGTGTTATTTTTTATAGGTTATCTTACAGAACTCCGTGCTATAATGCGTATATTTCTAAAGGAAGTTCATTTCACATTTCACCTGTGATCGATAAAAACAGCGTGCGAACCATAGCGGGCCGTGAACCGTAGATAAATGACGACTGAATGTTCATTGTTCGACAACTAAAGCACTGAAGGTTTACGTCGCACCAACTCTTCCTTTTGCAGCAACCGTGTAAGATAACTAAATGACAGTGTGGAACGTGAGGTCGTTTTCTATTTAATAATAGCATGGCCAACTAAGAGTAGATTTATTCATACCCACTTCTATGTTTACTTTATCAATGTTTTTTATTTACAGTAAATTGTTTTAAAGAACGAAATACCGATTTCCTTCGGGGCTCTGGCACTCGATAAAATTTCTTGTATTTCTCTGGCTTCTAACAATAAGAACTATCCTTAAGCCTCTCTTCCTCGCCGTTTAGATATTTCAACGACTTTGAGAAGTGAGTACACAAATGAAAACTTCTAAGATGAAGACTGCGTATTGCTTAACAGTCTTTTGTTGCTTGCAACAAGTATATCATTTGGTTTCTACATACAAGGACACAGACTGCACTAGCCATAACTTAAACAGTGGCCTTGAAAGCATTTAAATCATAAGTGTCACACGTACATCTGCCAAAAACGAGTATGTGCTTTGGTTTTTTATAATATCAGCTGTAGCGTGAAACGCACCCTTGTCCCTTTTCAACTTATTCTTATATATATAGAAAGTGGTATAATGTTACAAATGAAAAGAAATGCTAATCAAATCATTATTTATTTAGAACGCAAGTCGGATATATACAATGCGCGTTAGTCATATTCGTGGTGACTCAAACGGAGTGCGACGTGTTATGACACGAGTTACGCAAATTCCGGCAGTCTTTTTGCAATGGCACTGTAGGCTCCTGCTTAACTGATCTTCTATTTGTGGCTCCGAGTTAAAAACTCGTTTTTTGTTATAATAATAACAAACATCTCACACATTAACGAGAAGGCATGTTTCAAAATGTCTTCAATGATTAGAATCATTATTTTTTTGTGTAAGAAGGTACACGTATACATAGTACATACCATATGCAGTCGCGTCGAATCCAACTTATTTGGAAACAGGGAAGGAAGTGACGATAATGTGAACCCTATGATATGAATCGATCAGGGCTGAACACATCTCTTCCACTGTTAGATACAACTGCCCTCACGACGAGAAAATATAATCCTTGACCCTTTACTTTCTGAGAGCAGACCCATAACAGTTTACCGATAAAAGAGTCGAAGATGACGGCACATTATTCGGAAGCGGCAATCCTCGCTAACATCAAGCACATAGCGAATAGCTCTTAAATTATTATATCCTACTGCATGGCAGCAATTAATTTCAAATACTGTACATTACTATCCTCAACGCTAATTAACACATACATTTAGTTTAAGCAGCAACGAATCAGCGATGCATTGACACACTGACTCGCTTGTGCTTCATACCGGAACAACGTTACTTCCTAAGCTTCTCCAAGCGAGAGACAACAGGATTTATATTTATGTAACGGGCAAACATACGCGCATTCAATTATTAATGACGATAACGTCATTCATAAGAATTACTCACTGAAAATATTTGAAACTAAACTCATCATCATCCGCCTGTTTAAGTCTCCTGCTGGATGTAGGCCTTCGCAAAGGTTTTTGCCCATAATTCCTATGCTCTTTATGCGGGTTAGGGATCACAAAGCACAGCTGCTCGTACTCGTTACGTTGCTGCTCACCGACGGCCAGGGGATGCAGCTGTAATTAGATAGTCTACGCTATAATAAGATCCGCCGCTTAAAACTAACCCCGTAGTTAGTACCGCTGGTCCGTTAATAGTTAGCGACAGGATGTTTAACTGCAGAACGAGTTGATAGTCTCTTACGTTACCTATTACGTTCTGGCTGATACATGCAGCGCAACTAGTAAGGTGATGGACAGGACGTACAAAATATTCATACTCTAAGATACATGTATATCGTAACTAGGATTAAATACAATTAAAAGACATTTCCGTCAGCTACTCTTATGTACTACACTATCACACGCCGTTTTCCAAATACGTGTCCCCTAATGTGTTTACTATAGAAAGAAAATTTGCATAATAGATACATGTGGTCGGAACTTTGATAATTTTAACTTGACTGATTTATTACCTCAATACGAGCACACCCAATATGCTGGTACAGTTACATTATCAGATATCAATAGACAGTCGGTTTCCCTTGTAAAAGTGTTCAGGCGAGTACGCAATACTATGCGGGTGTAAATGTAATTTATGTTGACTTAGAAATAAAAACCCAAGTTTCAAATTTTCACTACATTTAATTTCACTTTTTAACTATTTAACGGTTTAATAAGTATTTTATCGCATTTCCGCTCCTTTCTTTATAAACGTACAAATTATTTAAATTACGAGATAACGAGTGGAAAACAGGATATGACGTTGAGCTCAAAAGGTTTCTTTCTGCGTCAAAGACCAATCGATTGTTACGTAATATTTAAATAAGCAAATTAGGATACGAAAGTGATCAGACATTTGTTATTAAATAACTCGTTACAAGACAATATTTAGAAAAACTAGGATTATGTAAAAACTATGGACACAATTGCATAACGTGTTCGTATTAATTAGTTTTGCATAGGTGTATCTTAAAGTTCAAGTACGACTAAACTTGAGGTACCAATCAATTGTCATCAACGACTTATTGCCACACGTGGCTTTTGACTATGAAATTATTTTACTTATAATCACATCTTAGGAGTTCAGAAGTCTTAATGTTATATTTATTTAAGAGGGAATTGGTTTATAAATTTGGTTGCCAGAAGACACGCACTTCACCAGCCATTAAGCGCTCGCTGGAGCCTGACTATTCCAATTCCTGAATAATGGTACAGAATAATAGAGACCATGATATGATTTTGGAATTCATTTACAAATAATATCATTACGGCTAAAGATAGATGTGGAATAAAGATTTTGTTTAACCGGTGCATGTAACGTCTATTTTCGAGTAGAAGCTGTGGGCATATAAACCATTTGCGAAAAATGATCTCACCTTTAGTCGGTTAAACTGCACATTAGCCTAAATTTTATTGAAAAATAATGCTCGGTTATGTTAGTTTTTTTTTTATATTTTAACCATCTTTCAAAGGACACTAATCAACCAACAGTATTTCCAACCATTCGGTATGAACATTAGCGTTTCCTCAAAAATAAACGTTAGATTAACGGAATAAAATTAAACTTTCTTTTCACATAATAGGTCTTTAGCGGTACCATATCTACAATCACGGTGTTCTTGTCAATTAGTTACGGCATAAAATACAGATGGCAAGGTTGAAGACCCAATCTGGTACCACAGTTTCGTCTAAGCATGAGGTTTTGAGAGAATTAGAGGTACTACGGGCAACTGTATACCTGCTCTGTTCCTATAAGAGAGCCAAATTGACCCGGCACTTTACCAAAGATATCCTGGACGTCAATTTGTTTGAGATTAAATGGGCTCTCAAACTTAAGATCAACAAACCACCGGGGGATTGCGGAATCACAACTGAACTATTGAGGATTGGAGGCAAACCCGTATTAGGCTCTTCAAAAGTTATTTGATTCCGTCATCAGGAACGGAACCACCGCGAGAACGTGGAGCAGGAGCGTAGTGGGGATGTTCTTCAAAAAGTGTGATAAAACACTACTGAAGAACTACAGGCCCATTGTGCTTATGGGCCACGTTTACAAGCTGTTCTCGAGGGTCCTGACTAATCGTATTACAGGCAAACTTGACGACTTCCAGCCTCACGAACAACCTGGCTTTCGAAAAGGCTACAGTACTATAGACCACATATATACGCTGCGGCAGGTTATACAGAAGACCAAGGAGTATCTGCCTCTGTGTGTTGCCTATGTGGACTATGAGAAAGCCTTCGATTCCATCGAGACCTGAGCGGTGCTAGAGTCTCTTTAGCGATGCCAGATTGACTTTCGGTACATCGAGGTGTTGAAGAGTGTTTAGAACTCTGCCGCTATGACAGTCCGATTACATGACGGAAGCTCGAACCCCATTCAACTGCAGCGAGGAATCCGGTAAGGGGACGTAGTATCTCCGAAACTTTTTACCGTTGCACTGGAAGACGTGTTCAAACTGATGGAGTAGAAAAGACTGGGCATTAACATCAATGGCGTACACCTCACACATCTTCGATTTGCTGACGACATAGTTGCTGGACGACCTAAACACTATGCTCAGCTATCTCAATAGTGTCTCACAACGGGTGGGTCTTAAGATGAACATGGACAAGACAAAAATCATGTCTAACATCCATGTCATACCCGTACCGGTTATTTGAAGACGAATATAATTACCTAGGACAAACGTTCCAGATGGGTAACTCTAACTTCGTAGAGAGGTCACTCGATGGATCCAACTCGGATGGGCAGCGTTCGGGATACTACTAATTTCGTAGTTTCCCGATCTTGTCGTCCAACATACCTCAGTGCCTAAAGTCGAAAATATTCGACCAATGTGTGTTATCGGTGATGACATACGGTGCCAAGACATGGTCCTTTACTGTGGGCCTCATACACAAGCTCAAAGTCGCTCAAAGACCTATGGAGAGGAGCTATGCTCGGAGTTTCTTTACGTGACCATATACGAAACGGCGAAATCCGTAGACGAACCAAGTTCTCCAACATTGCTCTCAAAATTAGTAAGTTGAAGTGGCAATGGGCAGGCCACATAGCTCGAGTGACTGACAACCGACGGGGAAGAAAGGTCATCGAGTGGCGACCACGTCTCGGTAAAAGGAGCGTAGGTCGATCTCCTTCCAGATGCACTAACGACCTGAATAAGACAGCGGGAAACTGCTGGATTCGGAAGGCCCAAGCACTGGCGCCGATTAGGGGAGGCCTATGTCTAGCAGTGAACATCGACAGGCTGACCATAATGATGATATAAACACAAGATTTTTTTGGCTTTTTTTTCAAGTATAATAACAGGACAAACGTCCAGTCATAACGCACTCATAAATATTGCAACTACTAAGAATTAACTACGGATTAAAGTAATTCGGATTGTAATCATTATTTTAGGACGACTGTCCCACACATTTCAGAATTTATCCCAAAAGTAAGATTGTATGTCATTATTAACCATTTTGTAGTTCCACTTTTCCACAGTAGAAAGAAAGCAAGTTTAATATTGTGTTACTAAGTCTATGTACCCCAAATTTGCATATTAAATAACAAGCTTAAACTGAATTTATGTATAATATTTAATATGTTTGTAATCCAGTTGAGCAGTCGTATGTGATGAAAAATAATTTGAGAAAGCATCATATCTATACACGCCAAAAGCTAGACTTTCGATAAATTCCGTACGTTTTCTCATGACTCGACTAGCTAAATGCATTTTGTGGACAACCAAACAAGCGTTAAGCGTATTAAATCATCGATGGATGGAATTGATGATTTTATCAACACGACTCACGGTTTTATTAACATAAGCACGCCTTCCAATCCACGTGAATACATAACTGTTTCACAACGGACCATCACTAGCTGTGCGAACTTTTATGTGAATTAAGTAGCACGACTTCTCACGAGAGAATCATAAAACAGTTCCATAGACATTTCCGAATTGAATGACACTTCTTGAAAATTCAATATAGAATGGCTATTCTCCGTGAATTTTTTAAAGATGTAGTTCTAAGTATCTGATGTCCAATGCTCGGCTACCAAAACCGGCTACCAAATTTTTCTTATTTTATTGATATGAAATATAAGTGCGCGCGGTTAAAACTGATTATGGCGTGGCGACGCGTAGCCGTTCTTTTTTAATTTTTTATTTTTTGTATTTTTGTATTTAATGAAAATAAGTGTTTATTAAATAAACAGTCATCATTTACTGGGAAAAAATTCGTAACATTCAATTTTTTTATTATATAAATTAATGTGTTCCTTTACGCATATGATTTGTCCATACTAATATAATAAATACAAAAGTAACTCTATCCGTCTGTGACGTCATGTAAACCAATTGTGATGAAATTTCATATAGAGATATTTATGGGTCTTTTTTCTCTTTAGGCTACTTTTTTCTACCATTTTTTTAGTTTTTCGAGAAATTTTATTGTTTCACGAAAAGGTCGCCTAAAATAGGATTCCTGAACGCTTACATGCGCTGGCTCAACCTTATTAGATACATAAAACAACGTTCTACATAAACACTGGCCTTTAAAAAAAAACTATAAAAAAGTCCGCGATAGTATGTTTATCTCTTAAGATTGAGCCACAGTAACCATTTTAATACAAGTAATTAAAATAAGTATATCGGGTTATTGTTAATGTATTTTCTCCGATTTGATAATAATCTTTATCAAAATAAATATAATAGTCACCTTTGGCATTTCATCTAGGTCAAAATTGTACTTTACAGTACATCATTATAATAAATACTTTAGGAGATATCTTAGATTCAAAACTACCCGCAACAAAAAATCATGCATAGAACGTTAAGCACGCGGGGAAGCGACTGCGAGTGCTCGCGTGAGCGGCGGATGAGCCGCGCGGTGTGCGGGAGCGGTTTTTACAGAATGATCGACCCTAACGGGCAGACACCTGAGGACAGACGACATTGACGGTTGTGTCAATTTTCATACATTTTCGATATTTTACTAATATTTATGTGGGTTTTTGCTATTTGTTATTAATTCATATTTTCGTTTAGTTCTCTTCGCTTATTTGGGTAGCAGATTAGTTAGATTTGTTTTAATTTCTTGCTTAGGTAATAGTTCAGTATTTTGTTGTGTTTTATTCTGGTATTATATTTTGTGTTACTTTTAATTTCGATACTTTTAAATATTTACTTTAGGTTGATAATATAGCTGGTTTTGTTTAGCTTTTTTCAGTAATTACAATTTTCTCCAATATTAGGAATTTCCTTTGGCTACGTTTACTTATTGTTTTTTTGTTCATTTTATATTGAAAACCTTAAAAAATCATCGTATTTTATTTTTTCATTATGCCATATTTAGTTCCTGTCGTAATCTGTTCTTTATGCATTTGACTTGTACAAAATGATTTCAATGTTTCACATCTGCCAGGCGTCTCGTGACGGCTCACATTTAAATATATACATGACTACGTTATATGTAGAATGTTATTTAATATATATAAAAAAAATTATGTATCTTGGGTTATCATCAAAAAATAAAATAAATAATAAAATAAGGTTTAACGAAGAAACAGCAACATAGCACTTCATTCTAATGAGTATATAGTAGAAATAAAGACATAATAGAGAACGAAAGAAGGTAGTAGGTAAAAATGAAATACATTTTCACTAATATTATTATCATTAACTTACCATAATATCCCATTAATATTAAAAGAATATCAATTCACTAAAATAATAGGTCTCAGGCATAATTATTGGAATTGAACCTAGAATTTGCTTTTTTCTTCAGTACCAAAATTCGCTTACGCGTTGCCACGCCACCAATCGGTTTGACCAGCGGCTATAGATGTTTCACATCAAAAACCATAATGACATGTTTAGAGCTCATTTCTGCAAAATTACAAGTTTGTAATATATCACCTTCATCCACTCATGTCTTCGATTATTTTTTCTAGCTTTATGTATGAGGAAGTATAACATCGGACATGCTTCGAACTCATTGGAATGTATGGAAGTTTAATAGTGCAAACAGGAACGGTATACGTACATCCAGCGGAGGTCTGAATGTCATGTGGGCCCAGAGTCAAGGGGAATGATGACTAGTTGAAGCGATAGTAGACGCGGAACCGTTTTTGAAACCACTACTACCACTGAACCAGCATTGGCATATGATATCAGTATAATAATAAAGAACTACTTGCGGTAAATCAGCAAAACAAAGAAGCATGACATAAAGTGCCACATTGATAAACAATCTTCAAAAGCGCCTGAAATAAAATATTAGTCATTAAAGTTAATGGTGACATTTGATCAGTTTAGTATTCATGTTATTCTGTTCGTTTCTTGCATCGCTTACCAAGAACGGTAGGGTGATAGTGGAAAAACTCTTAGAGAAACAACCAAAATTGAAGCGCTGTAATTTCTCTTTTATTATACATCAGCCAGCCACAGACTGCTCAAGAAACTGGCAAAAATGTAAGTTTCGGCTGTAGACTCTTTTTAATTTAATATATATCCATAACTTATGCCAACACGCCAACTTTTTCCAGAATTTAGATGTTTTTAAAATAAAAACTTTGATTACGAAGAGGCAATCACCGATATTTAAAACTGTTCTTATAATAGCATAATGATCAAATACATTCCATAAAATAGTTTTAATTTTTTAACACCTAAACGGGAATTAGGCAAAAACTTATACCTAAACGTTTTGCCTACATAAATGGTCTATATCCCAAAGCACTGTAAAAATTTCCTTTTTAAGATTCGTAAAACAAAAGAAAAACCCATTAAATAAATATATCAATTGTACAAATTGTATTCACCTTTCAGAATACTTTACTTCAACGTTGTTCTCATTAATAAAACACAGAGCACAAATTTCTAATTCTTAAGCGCGGATCCGGATACAAGAAACACATAATAAGGCGGTTATAATGTAAGTCGTTGGAGAAAAACATTAACCTTTTATTAAATTTACATTGTGTAAGTAATGACCTTTTATTATATTTTATTGTATACATTCAGATTCCAAACGTTGTTAATATTACATATTTATCACGTACTATTGAGTAAAATCAGTATTCAGGGATGATTTAAAATAATGGGGATAAAAAAATTTTAAAACTGCGATTGATTTCTTTTTAACCAAACCAAAATTTTTTTTTTATTTCTAACTATCCAAACTTTGCGTAGAGATTTATTAGGTAAGATTCAAAAAATATTTTATTGACTCACCAGGTCAATCAAATATTATATCAGCGGACTCAGCTGTTTAATCACAAAAAAGTATGTTAAAAGTAGCAAAACGTCACAGCACTGTTTTCTTTTACTTCCACAAAACTTTCACATTTACCATACACCGATACACGAGTTCCGTTTCCACATGAAAGTAACGATGACGATTAATAAAAAAAGTTTACACTTTTTAAACTTGTACTGATATTTTTAACATGTTTGATGAAGTTCAGATATAAAGGAGTAAAATTATCTGAATATTAATTTTATCGAATACATAAAACACATCATGTTCTTAAACATGCGCGCGCATTGGCTTCTTAAGTTGACTGGCGCGTTTTCATGTCTTCAACTCAGACGCGCGTGTTAAACAGAGATAGCAGATGAAATGTTATCAAGTTAGAGTGAGTTATACAGTGTGTTGTATCGTGTACTAGTGTAGCGGTAATTTTTTTCTCCTTTCGCGCGTCAACTTTCTAAAATATTTCGAAATGTTCTTTATCTATATAACTACTTCGGTAAGGAAACTAAAATATTAAATTATTTGACCGAGTAGATGCTTATATATATTTGTAACATTGAATTTTTTTCAAAGAATAGCGTTTGCCAATTACTATAATTATAGTAAATTAATAAAATGAGTGTAAAAAATTTTTGAGATCGACTTTTCCAGAAAACATTACTACCTTCATAAATTAAATGGTAAATTCGTTTCTTAACAGTGTGGCTCGTTGGTCTAGGGGTATGATTCTCGCTTCGGGTGCGAGAGGTCCCGGGTTCAAATCCCGGACGAGCCCATATAAAAATATTTTTATGCGCAAGTGCGCAACGTTTTCTAAGTTATATAACAATAAAATAAAAAGTAACCCAAGAAAATATAAATTAACAAAATTAACAGGCTTTTTTTTTGCCTTAATATTTACCGCTTTTGTTTTCAATTGTATTAAAAAATAATATTATATTCTAATAAATATAAAAAAATTAAAGTTTAAAAAATTTTTTAGAAAATGCACTACCGATACAGATACAAAGTTTATAAATTATATTATTATTAGTAACGACATCTATCGTACTATTAACATCGCAATGTGATTAGTTTAAAACTAATACACTAGATGGAGGTGATAAAAAAATACGTATAGTTTGGTCAACAGCTGTAGGTATACGGGTTACCTCAGTAATTCAATGAAAATAAAATTGAATACTTGAAGCAAAAAAATAAGTTAATTAAACACAAAAAAATTTATAAACAATTTTACATCAAAACTGTAAACACCATTGTCAGTAACTTATATAACTCGACCAAATTGCGAAGTACATCTACATATGTCTTTTCTCTCATTTCTGCTTAGTTAGATAAAGGTAAATATAAGCAACTACTTTAATTCGTATAACACGACAGGTGATTGCTGACAAAAAGTTCACAACTGTTAGTAAACTTTTTTCAATCTAGAAAAGTATATTGTTGTTATCAACATTTAAGTACTAAATTTTAATTTATTTTCTTGCATAACACCAACGTATAAAACAAAGTTTTTTATAATTGTGTCGTATAAACCAGTCCTGTGTTTTTGTGTGATTTTCGATGGGACTAGTGGCTCGAATAGAATTAAAACTTTAAAATGTCCGCTAGCAGTAGTCAGAACCAGAGTCCACCTGTTGTGGCTTCAATAAGCGATGTTAGTGCCTTATTTCAGACTGCACAGAAATACGAAGAGCTGAATGTGATTGGAACAGGTATGTGCGTTAAAATGTATTGCAGGAAAAACAACAAATATAACCTAGAACCATGTGCCGGTACTTTCGCGCATTTTTAATCTGTAGATATATTGACAATTAACAATATATATATTTTATTACTTATAGAATTAGCAATATATAAACTATTATAGTTTTTAAATTTTCCTTTTTTATTATGTATGTTTATTATTATTACTTTTTATTATTATTTCATGGAATTAATTAATGTATTTCATGTCTGTACTTGGTCCGTGTGTATGTAGTATATAGCGATATCTCTTTTTCTCTAATTTAGCCAAATTTATTTAATCTCCACTTAATACAAAGGTCGTAAGTGCCACTTGTCAATGAGTAATTGTAAACCCTATGATAAATTGTTTTGATGACTTATATTCTTATTTGAGACTCTGGACAATAGTGTACTATTTTTACAAAATATTTTCCGCATGTTCTATATTTTAAGTTCAGTTTGTTAAACAGCATCAGTTAAATATGACGCTGTACTATTGGCACCTTCTTTCCCAAAGATTCATTTCCTGAAGCCTCAATCATAGTCCAATTCAGTAATTAGAGGTAAAAATAACTGTTGGAACTCACTGCAGAATTCTTGCTGTACAAGTGTAGATTATATCAGATGATTATGTCCTTCACATACTTCTATTTATATGTAAGATTAGTAGTATTTAATGAATGTAAATTAAATAACTAGTAGTAGTATTGTAAAGGTTGGTAGAACACAGTTATGTGTTAAGTAACTACCCGAGATTATTATATTCGTTTTAAAAGAAAAAGCCATGGCTTCTAGCTAGGAGTGCATTTGCAGCCTACTGACATGAGAGAAAATACACAAAAAATAGGTAACATTTTTTAATATGATATTTTTTCAATAATAATTTTAAATGTTTAGGTTGTTGTCCAAATTTGTTCATGACTGTGACAAAAAATGAATATATGTCTGCATGCATAGATGAGAGTGGCAAATATAGCAGAATATTGTCTGTAAGGATAGAGATAATTGGCATTCATTTCTCTCAGCCTAGCCTGTAATTCCTTGTGCATGTTAATGCACCTTCCTGAAAATACTTATTATATGATGAGGACCTAAAGGGAACACTAAACTTTTGTCCCCTGACTGTTACATCAAATTGTAGAACAATATGTATATTGACATTTGATATCATTGAAACAAACACAGAATAAAAGTTTTAATACTGAAATGTTTATTTGTTGATTATTATTATTATTATATCATCACACTAGGTTCTATCGGGTTAAATAGAGGGAATTCAGTGAGAAATATCTGTTCTTACAAATTGTAGGGATATTATCTGATGTGTGCCATGTTAAACATAGTTTAAAATATTTTCAGGTGCATATGGCACTGTATACAAGGCAAGAGATCTGCACAATGGAGGTCAGATTGTAGCCATGAAAAAAGTGAAGGTGGCCTTGACTGAAGATGGCATCCCACTGTCCACATTGAGGGAAATAGCTTTGTTGAGACAGTTGGAGGCTTATCGACATCCAAACATAGTAAGGTATGTGATTGAGATTATGTAATGATGAACAGGTCAATGGATGGTGGCAATGGCTTGAGCAGTGGTGCTGATTTCTGAGCGAGGCCTAGTGGATTTTATTACCAGGTTGAAGAAACATTTGAGTAAAAACTATTATGTAAACATGTTGTCAGGAATCTCTCTCCCTCTGCCTAGTTGAACACGAGAGGACTATACATGACTTATTGTTACTATAATGTCATTACGCCAGTTCCTTTACTGGGTAGGCAGAGGGTATGGAGTGTTGAGGATATCTGCTCTTAGTGACCTGCTGTGTTTTTACATTCATCTCAGTACTTCTGGTCTTATATTAAAGCTAAAGGACAATATAAAAGTGACATAGCACAAAGTATGAAATAACAGAACAAGGAAGTGTCAGCAGGCAATAATGCTTATCTGTTCTCTAGGCATTTGATACTGATCTATTAAAAGCCTCAGTTTTTTATAATTTATGCCTAATTAATATGAATTCATCGTTTGATTCTTGTTCTCTCACTCAATTACATATAATAAGGGCAGAAATTGAAAACCTTTCAAAAATTTGGACATCTGGTTATAAGTACGAAGAGATTCCACTCAAATTGTCTTAAATTGTGCTGAAGTATCTGAACCTCTCCAAATTAGTTCAATCTATCTTGAAATTACTCATATAGACACTTGTGTACACATACTATCAAAAAGAGCAAATCAAATCACTCGTTTGCACTTCTGCTTGACCAACTATTTAAACCCAACCATGAGACACTGATTATTGTGTTAAATATAGATTAACTTATTTTAATACGCACACACTTGCCTGTTAAAAACTGCTTACAGATGGATACCTTTTGTCTCTGCCTACCTCTAAGGAAAGTAGATGTGACATAAAAGTTAAAAATTCCTTACTGATGGAGACCTTTTGTCTCTGCCTACCTCTAAGGGAAGTAGATGTGACATAAAAGTGTGTGATCCATAATATCTATTTTAGACTGCTAGATGTGTGTCATGGAGGGCAGACCTTGGAAAGAGATCATCAGCTGGTCCTGTTCCTGGTATTCGAGCATGTTGAACAGGATCTGGAGTCTTACTTGAAGAGAGCCCCGGGTCCCTTGTCCGAAAATAGGATACGGGTGAGCAGGTGTAATTGATAATGATTAGATCACTTTATGGCAATGGCAATAAAACATGCCTTTCCCGGTTAGGTATGGTAACGGTATACACAAATTGGGTGTTAGCTGTTGGATATAAAAGTTGATGATAATGCCAAGTGGTATGTTATTGGATATAGCCAATGATCAAAAGAAATAGCTCAATGATAACAATGACTAATAACAGATGTGAATCTCAGCCATGGATCTATAGTTAATCACACAATACCTGTGGTTACCTATGATTTTTAGCAAAAACTGCCCTTTATCATAGTGCAATGACAGAGTAAGTATTAGGTCCTTACATATGAAATTAGTGTTTTATATGTAGATAATGAAATGGAAAAAATTTATGAAATAATATATATAATCAATCGAAATATGTACCATTACTATCTATGTACTTTTGCCAGTTCATCGGTAGTTTATTGATTCCTTTGCTGAAAAAATTGTGGCAGCGAGAATCAACAAATTCTTTGATGACAGCTTGGACTGCCGCATAAGAGTTGAATTTTTGGCTTTTGCCCTTGTAAGAAATTAGCCAAATGCTGAAAAATATGACAATCTGTTGAAGCAAGGTTCGGGGAGTATGGTGGATGTCAGAGACATTCCAACCGCAGCTCCTCCAATTAAGCAATCATCTACCTTGAAGTATGGGGTCTAGCTTTGTCGTGAAGCAGCAGTGGGCTGGAGCAAATGACCAGTCTCGGTTGTTTAATGGCTAGCTTTTCCATCATGGTTTCCAATTGTTGACGAAGCTGTATGGTATGACACCAGCACTAGACCACTAAACGCTTATCAGTACCTTTGTCTGAGTCAACTTTCGCCTGGGACAGGATTTGGCTAGTTCACCGTCGTGATGAGCGTTTCCAATTGTCATTACAGGATCCACTTTTCATCACAAGTAACGACACGATTGAGAATTCCCTCGTTGTTGTGACGGCTGAGTAATGTGACGCAGCACTCAACTCATCTTGGTGTGCTTCACTTACTTCATGCGGTACCCACTTATCGAGCTTTTTCACTTCTGCAATTTGTTTTAAGTGATTTAAAATTGTTTTGTTACTCACACCGAAGCC
>DWJK01000886.1:0-19181 GCA_018248815.1 Croniades pieria auraria | reverse complement strand
CTGTAATATGTATGGCGTACATTTATAAGACTGTACATGTAGCCGAAATTTGTATAAAGCTGTAATATGTATGGCGTACATTTATAAGACTGTACATGTAGCCGAAATTTGTATAAGCAACTTTTCGGGAGGGTTATCAAATTGTCATCATTTGGAACTGTAAATGAACAAACTAGTTACATTGTTATTATTTTTACCAGTTAATGTATATATTTATGAACATTATCGTCAACCGTTTTATCATTACACCTCTGAACCTCGGTTTTCTCTCAGAATTAACATGGCTACGGTGGGCCAATTACAGTTATAAGGATTGCTCCACACGTCTTAGAGAACAGTACCTATTTACCAATCATAAACTATTAAACGAACTACATGAGAATGGGTCATTAAAATTTTAGTCATCATCATCTCTTTTTTAAATTCTAATGTTGGATAAGGGTCTTCTTTCAAAACGAGTAAGAAAAGGACGCAGACTGCGTTGCTGGGTGCTGAGTGAGACTGTTCCAAGGTGATGAACACCCCGCTTTGTATAAGCGGTGGTGGTAGGCCTACGCCGTTTTTTGACCTATTCGCCTTCCACCTCTTTAGAGGATGACGCAGTCGAACATTTTGACGTGGTAGCAGGCGACTTTTAGGTGGTCGAGCGTGTGGGGAGCGAACCCGCGTTGGTGGGAGTGCGGGCCGTTGTCGGGGCGGGCGTGTAAACGTAGCGCCGATGACGCCAAATGGGCCCCAAAGGTAATTATATTCAGGTCGTGCAAGCCATGCTGGCCAAAGGCGGGTTGGCAGGCTTCACATGCCTTAGAGAACTTTACAGAGAACTCTTAAGGTGTGCACGTTACAAAAAGGTTACAGAAAGTGATACTGAATCTTAAAAGGAGTAAAAATCAATTAATAATTTTATCGTTAGCAGGCGAAACACATCATACCACACGGGCTCACAGTATTATGTACCTCACAGTAGACATTCGTGGACGGACATCAATAAGCGATACATGAGTATATAGATTTGAAATTTCGTACGCGATTCAATACTAATGACAAGTCGGACTTAGTACTGATTTTATCTTTATTGTGCATAACCAACCCCTTGTACAGTCACAGGTCTGCTGGAAGAGATTCCTTTTGAAATATGGCGTACCTATGTACATAAAGGTCCATTTCGTTCTATTTTCTTTCTATGTATTCATTTGTGTAGATAATACATGCATACATATCTTCACACCAAGTCCCTTCCATTACGGGGTAGGCAGAAAGCACGGAGTGCCAAATATGCGTATACTTGCAGTGGTGCTTCTTCCACATAAATAAATAATAAATAAAGCAAATAACACCGAATCTAAAGGTAAAAATCTTTATCTCAGAACTTCGTTTAACGTAGTTATCACTCCTTATATTATTCCTTGTCCAATTTAATATATTGCAATGATTGCTGTCTATTTTTTCGTTAGACAGGAGCTAAAAATTTTATACTTGAGCATAAAAAATATGGCTCACATTAGATTTTAAGTTTATGAGTGTCTTTTAATTTTGTATTTTCATTTCATCCAACTGCTTACTCCGAGTATATGAAGAATATTTTTCTGGGAGCCTTCTTTAACAACCGAATAATAATACGAACGTTCCAATAAGGTGAAACCTAATAAACTGAATATATTCGTTAGTGAATAGGATCAGATTATATCATTACAATTATGTCGTACACAGAGACAGGGTAGCGCGGGGGCGCGCGCGAGGGGGGAGGGGGGGCGGGGGGGGGGGGATTATTGATTGTTGATTGATGCTCAATATAGCAGACATAAGGATGTCTGCTATATTGCTATATAAAAAAAACTGACGTTTTGACGCGTAGTAGTTAAGGAACTACTACGCGTCAAAAGGTCAGTTTTTTTAGGTATGTTTCTTAATACAGATGTTGGAAAAAAATCTTATTTCGGAGTTAAGAGAATTCGAATAAGTTAACCCTGATCATTAAACCTAACATATTTATAATGCAATATATCTATATTGTCATTAGTGTTTCAAGAAGCTTGCCATAGTCTCCGAGTTATAAGATAACATTCTATATGTTCTCTAGTACCTATACGTGACAAAAACTTGTTCTTTGCATGTTAGGACGTATAAACTAAGAGTACAATATTTTAAAACTTCTGCTATTGAACTTTCTAGATGTTTTCGTACTCGTTACCAAAGTTAAGAGTGTCTGAGGATAGAAAAATTCTTTTTTGCGATTGCATCCCTGCGCGGCTATTCGGTTTAAAAAGCTTTTAATATAAATATAATTGTTCATATGTACATATTATCTATATTCACTTGTGGTTTAGAATATTGTGTGGTTATTCAAATAAATTACTTTTTATATCATTTAAGAGTCCCCTCAACCTGACTTCTACTCTCCGAAGTGTATCCGTCCCGATCGCTAACCATCCGTTGCTATTGGTTAATCGAAATCTTGCTAAATCGTTTCTGCTACAGACTGCCAATAACTGGAACTCACTGCCGGCGTCAGTCTTTCCCGATTCGTATAATCTAGAATTATTCTTGAAAAAGAGCCGATAGGTGCACAAAATAATTGGTAATAAATTGATTTTAATGTACATGATATATAATGTTATGAATATTAACAGATGAGATAACATTGTATAATAAATCCATATCTGGACTTGTTTACTTCAAAGCCTGCTGCTTTTCGCAGAACTTGTTCGAAGCGCGTTCTGGCATTTCCTGGGTTCGATCCCTGAATTGTGTTCTATTAAATTTTTCTAACTCATAATTTCTGGAAGTAGTTTGGAGGCTGGATTTGTTTGGGGTGTATGACAGGCTGACCACCTATTCGATGACGATACGTTTTACACAACTGGTGAAACATGCGAGTGTACTACACTACTCTACTCACTTCTTCGGGGACAAAAGACTATAAACACGTTTTGTAAATATGCCAGTAATAAAAACATATGTTTATTTAAATACTGAAGATATTAAAAAGCACTTTTTGTACACCTCACTTAAATATTTTACAATAATTTAAGATTCTATAGGTTTCCAAATTAGCAGAGAGCCCGCCTATGGTATGATACGAGGTGGGCGGGGAGCTAGAAAACGTCAGAAAATATTTAGGAGATTCACAAGTAGTTATTATGTACAAGATACATCTGAACATATTTCAAGATCTTTTTATGAAAACAAATTTTTGATGCAGCAATATTATCCGTACTAATATTGTAAACACGAAAGTGTGTCTGTCTGCCGGTTACCTCTTCACGCTTAAGCCGCTGAACAGATTTAGATGAAATTTAATACGTAAATAGTTTGAATCACAGAAGGACCTAGGCTACTTTACATCGCGAAAAAAGAAATTGAAGAGGTTGAAACAGGGGATGAAAATTTGTACAGGAGTTCGTGATTATCGAAAATAAAACAATAAAACTTTGTATTTAGGCACTTAAAATGAAGTTAATCAACATTTGTTTCAGCATGTTTTTAAATAGCGACCTACATTGGGATGTAATAGTTGATGAAAGTTAACATGATACCAAACAAATATGTTTATGTTTACTATGCATCTATTTATAGTGGCGGGGCGGCAGCAAAACGCAAATGAAGTATCCTAAACAATTCAAAATGATGCCGAAAACAAATATTCCACGCGACTAAGTCGCTAGCTAAATATAGTTAAATATATATTTTTAAATATGGAAATATAAATAAAAAAATCCTAACATTTCTCACTAAAGTTGGTATAACAAAAGTTCTTATAATGATTGTTGAGTTAACTTGCTAATTTACTAACACTTAGCGATCTAGGAACTTAATATTAGTGTATTTCAATATGCTTGACGGCCAATAACTTCAAATGTCATACGCCTTATCTTTAATTGGATATATCTTGTTTACCTAAAATAATTGAGCCAGAAGACTAAGAGGTTAACTCGTGGACGCTGTGTGCATATAACGTACAGCAACTGACTTTATTCGTTTGCTTGTGTATTTACCCCCTTTCACCTGCATACCTACCACCGGACGACTCTGTTCTGAATTGTAAAGGTATAATGTATATGACGTAAAAAATAAATCATAATGTAATAAAAAATATGACCTTGCTACCAATTTTAAACGTTCCGAGATAATATTCCATGAAAAATACAATAACATTTTAAAATATTTTCTCTTCATATCAAATATTACGCAACAATTTTGTATATAAAATATCCAGTAAAACAAATTCGTCCGCTGAACGTCTTATAAGAAGCTTACGTTAATCTCTTCGATTTACGGAGGTTGTGGTCCCACCAATTACTACACACTATAGAGCATTATTTCTCTCCTGTACTGATGGCTACTGATTTTGCCAATTTACAGCTTCAATGTTCATGTGTCATGTAGAGATATAACGTAGAAATGTTATTAACGCAGAACTGGTCAAATATTTTGTACTGAATGAAATATATGTTATAGATTTCCTCGATTTACTTAATCAAATTAAGAAAAGTATCTTAACAAAAAATATATTACATAAAATTGCATATTAATTGCTTTCATTAATAATAACAACATAATTATGTTTGTATAGGAACCCACATAGACAATATACCAATATTATATGCGCAAATATGCGATTAGCAAGCTGAAGTGGCAGTGGGCTGGTCACATCTGTCACAGAACTGATAGCCGCTGGAGCAAATGTGTTCTCGAGTGGAAACCGCCACTTGGCAAACGTAGCGTAGGATGCCCTCCGGCTAGGCGGAGTGACAATATACGCAGAGTAACTGTCAGTGGTTGGATGCGAAGAGCAAAAGATCGAGCTCAGTGGCCCAGCTAAGTCAGTCAGAGCTCCGTGGCATTGAAGAGGTCTATGTCCAGCAGTGGACGGAAATAGGCTGATGATGATAAATACATAAAACATAGATTGCTTACAATCATGCGATTCATATCAATCACAAAATACCAAGGGGTGAAACAGTGACACAGTGTAGCAATCTATAGAGGTATACTCTTAGACATGAGACATTTGATGATGATGAAACTTAAAATCTACAGAATTGCGATCGAATTCCAGTCACTGCTCTTGCATTATTTCGGAGCATATATTATTATTTTAACAATAATTATTATGTGCATAATTTAAAAACTGATGCATACTAGTGAAAATTAGCAATTAATAACTCGTTCAATAATCAAATTCGCTAAGCAAATCGCTGGCGATCTGCACCCATATCCGGACTTCCAACGTCTTAGAAAAAAATCATATATAATTAAGTGGATATATAGAATAAATAAGTAAATTCTCTCTATTCATCGGTTAACCTATTCAAATATGTAGTATCGTTTGCCTACGAGCTGTACTGGTCAAACAGGCCTGCTGTTGCAAACGGTGCAACCAACCTTAGTACCAATGGACGATGGTCGTTTTATTGCATCCGGTCAACCGTTGCTACGCAAATACACACTAAACACAAACTAATCCTTTGATGTGCGAATACAATTTTCGTCGTAGCTATCGGCAAGCATGGAAGTTACCTTTTATAGTTCAGCCCTGCAGCACAAATGATGTTTCGTTTCAAATATGGTAGCCTTGTTGACATGAACAACATTTTGTCCACTAATCCCACTTGAATATTAAAAAAACAGATATTATTTGTTAGTTGTAATGTAACTGAAGCTGTCAAGTGACTTTAATTAGTTTTATTTAAAAATGACATAATGATGTTAAAAAAGCGTTTTCATGACATTTCAAATCAAATGAAACTCAATGTATTAAAAAATTCACAACAATGTCTTAGATGAATACTCGTAGCAACTACAATAGTGAAATAAATCACAGTAATAAAAAATCGTACGGCAAAAAAGAATTGAAACGGATATTACGACCAAAAATATTAGTAAATAAAAACAAATTCTTAACAGTTCGCTTCCTCAGCACCCTTCTTGCCCATTTTTGTTCGTACCGACAGCAAAGAAGTTGCATCTGCAAGTTATCGAGGCACTATTTATAATTAAAAGCGATTTAGTGTAAATGAAAATATAAGTGAGAGCAAAAATAGAGGACGGAATACGCTAATAGTAAGCTCATACTTCCAAGGACATTTGCAGCACGCTACAATATGATTGATTATTGAAGCTTGAACATTCACCCATTGGAATACTATGGCACAATGTTTCCACAAAGGAATGTCCTGCACAATGAGGCACTTAGCATAGTTAGTAATCTAATTTCCTAATATACATATACTCGTACGCACGCACGCACGTACGCACACACACCCATGCAGACAGATTGGATTGATCCTGACTATTATGTGTTGGTTAGGTATATGATAATAATAATAATATACAGTAATAGTGAAGTTCAAATTCCACCAAGATAAAATATCGTTACCATAATAGTAGACAAGATAAGAAGATAAGAAATGTTCAAATAAAGAGATAAAATATTTTATTATTTACGCTTTTATCAAATGTACAATTTTCTCCGAAACAAATCAAATCAACAGGCTTTAAGTTCCATTAAATGTGTGAGAGAGACGAATACATATTAACCAGTCCATACTTGATAAATATTCTGTAATTTTATCTGCGGGCGCAGTATCGATTTTCTGTATCGTTCAAGTCAAAGTCCGTTAAAAATACAAGTGATAAAAATTTTACAGAGATTCGACGTCTTGGTTTGAAGAATGTACGTTACAATCAGCGCCATGTCTATCAGATCTTAGAGTTATAATTACTCGTAAAAATGTAACATCACGCCTGTGGTCCCCGAAGGGGTAGGCAGAGAAGTGTAGTACATTCCTACGTTTCACCAGTTACGTTCAAATCATCTGCTGGTGAGCCTACTGCCATACACCGGCCACAGAGCCAGACTCCGAGTCACTACTAGAAATCTTAAATTAGAAAATCCTAGATCCTAAATCTAGAAATCCTAAATCGAATAGTACCTAACCCGGGATTTGAACCCAGGACCTCGCGACCAGCGATCGCGCTTGCAACCACTCGACCAATGGACTTAATTGAAATAATAATATCCGTACACGTGTAAAAGCAACAGACGGGGTTATATTTGGAAGCACGTTGCCTACGATCATTTTTGCTCTTGATCACGTGTTATGAGGGTGAACAAACAACGTATTTTTGCTTATTATTAAGGGGTTTGAAGCATCTATATAAATTTACCGATTAGGCATAAAGATGGATTGATTTTTCACTCAAAATGTAACAACACCTAATGATGAGTTAGGATGAAAATAGCTACAACAAGCGATTATGAATCTAGTGTCCGTATACTTAAGCTGCATGTTAGTAAGTACATGATTATTGAACGCTGGTAGCGCAAGACGTTACTTAATTACATTTACGCTCTCCCTGTACAGTGAGTTCATCGACAAATAGAGCACAAGTACTCGTAAATATAGAAAACTATCTTGGTTTCGCCACACTGGATGGTCCAATCCCGAACTAGTTCTAGCTAGTTTTAGTCATTTATTATCGCCGTTGTACTTACACATTCATCCACATAAAAACACTTTATAGATTTTTTCACACACACGTAAATGAAAAAATTACTTGTGTTCATCTCATAAATATTCAACCAGGTTGGAAATCAAACCCACGACCCCCGGCTGAGCAGTCAAATTCACGAGCCACTGGTGCTCCAATGGCTGACAAATAAAAAAAAAATTATTCTGTACTTTACGCACACATTACAGATATCGTCTATTTTTCTTAGTAAACTTTGCTGAATTTGAAGAAGAAACTGCTAAAAAATTTAACTGATTAATAAAACTAAAAATGTTTCACATCGCGACTTTTCCAATAACATGAATCAACTTTACCTTAATATTTTACATAAGGTAGTATTTAATGTACGTTGCCCTTAATTCAAATGATATAAACAGAAATCCAATGTTAACAAATTTAATGTGGCCTATAATGTTGTTGTGGGGGACAAAGAGACGCATGAGGTTGGGCATGAGCGGGTCTAGTTTCGTTTTTATTATTGTTATAAATTTTTTCATTACCTCCTAAGAAACCTTTTTTAATTAAACGACAGACATTTTTTCTATATTTTGATATTGCATGACCATTTTTACTCCATCCATTTCGACCTAGAAAATTCTGTTTTAAAATTAATAAGCATTTGTAAACGTCTAATGTGTAAGACTAGTAAAATGTAATGAAGTTTTGATTTATATTGAAATTTGATAATAATAATACGAATTCCATGTAATAACGGATCACATTGCGCCGACCGTTTCGAAATATACATACGAATATTTGGAAGATGATGTAGCCGCATTTAATTTGAACAGGGACCCGTCATCGATCGCGGCGCGGACAACAAAATGGCAGTGACACACGTGGCGAAGGCGATTCGAACTGCGTACTTCGACTTACACTGCATGATACTGTATTTTATTTCCTTTCGATTCATTGTCAATATTTTTCTTCTCCATTTATTGTTACACGTGTCTCAAATAAATTGGGAGCGCGCTGGAGTTTCTACATCAGGACGTAGCACGTAGCACCGTAGCGCAGCAACGATAATTGTATCAAAGTGATGAAAGCAGTTTCAAGTCTCCATAACGTCGGCGTGGTTTTTATACTGTGTTGCTTTAGGATACTTTTCAACATCATCATCAGTTTTATTAACCCCTTTTATCGTTTTACCGCTGGACAGTGTTCTCCCCTCAGAATTGTAAAGAATTACCATGCCTTAGAATTAGAATCATTATAGGTTGCCCTAAGTTTCCAAAAATATGTATCCCTTTACAGTTAAAATAGCTAAACCTTTTGAAGCTAGCCTATTGAGTATAAAAAATAGAAAAAAAAAAAAAGAAGTTACCGTAAATGGTACTTAAAAACATATCACTTTTTAGAGGCATGCATTGGGATTTGAATTCAAGACCGCCAAATTAGATTGCTGAATTCTAAATTATTAGGCCACCATGACTAAATTTGCGCCTTACAAATTATTTGGTACAATTCTCCATTACATTGATATATAATGAAGAAGCTGTATGTAAATTAAATAAAAAAGAGTGTTTTAATGAAAACAAATCGTTTCATTAATTTCTTAAGTAGAAAACTATTGTTTATAATACGTTTACGTGAACAGGCGAACGGCTTTAAGATTTGAAGGTAAGGAGATGTATTAAATATAATAATAAATGTACTATCAGAACTCCGGCGTGAAACTGATCAAAGCAACATATCTGCTATTTAGTAGGGTATTTATTAGCTCAAAATTGTTTCCTAAAAAATGTATGTCCAAATTAATGTTTGAAAACTTTGATCGCTTTTTCAAAGTGGGTATGTGAATTAAATAATTTAGAGATCGTGTAAGGTTTCTGTAGAGTACTTTTTTAACTTAAGTTATGTTTGCTAAACGTCAAGCTTAGAAGGTGTAGTAACTTTGAGGTTATGCATCTGAAATAAACGTAATATCACGCCTGTTATCCCCGAAGGGGTAGGCAGAGGAGTGTAGTACACTCCCACGGTTCACCAGCCAGTACTAGAAATTCTAAATTAGAAAATTCCAAGAGTACCCGACACGGGATTTGAACCCAGGACCTTCCGATAGGCAGTCGCGCTTGCAACCACTCGGCCAACGAGTCAGCCAAATATCTGTCTGTCTGAAATATTTGAATATGTAAATAAAACAAACTATAGGCAAGATAGCTATAATGTTTTTTTATTATTCATCTAATAATACATTTATGTAAATTCAATTGTCAATGTGTCTTAAGGTGAAAACTTATTAAACAATTTTCCAATAGGATTTTGGGTGTGATATTTTTTAAATTTTTAATATAATTAAATCAGCAACCGAAAATTATGATTACGGTGAAGCGAACCTCATGCAGTATTAGAACACAGTATTTTTTGTATTTAATGTATGGTTCCTTAGCCTTTCGATTCCATATCATTTCGATTATGTATGTACTATATTCAAAGAATGATTACACAATTATATAGACCATATTAAAAAATATGAAATAATCAATATATTGTTAACAAACATAGGTCATTAATTAAAAAAAGTACATTCAGCCGAATCGTGAAAAATGAAATGAATACCTTTTTAACTCGATAAATTTTTAAAATGAATATGATATTTAAGTACAATCAGTTTTTCAGTTACAATAGCTGTAATGTTTTATAACAATTATGTAGGTTATAAGTTATAAATCGATTAACATTCAATTTAGTTTGTATTATTCTGTGGCTCGATGCCAAAAATTTGGTTAAGTGTGTACAAGGAGTCGATTTTGTGAAACTCTGGTTCAATGTTAGATTTTTTGATGTATGTTACTCCGTCTTCCGTCCAGCAATATTCATAGTTGTACTGTTTGCAGCGCTGTGTCGTTATATCAAAAATTTCTTGATCTTTGAAATTCAAACATTCATAAATGTGTATTACTGAATTATTTGGTGGCCTTTCGCCTGAAATTTTAACAGATTTGTTGTATATAGGCCCGCGGCGTCGAATGGCCTGAAGAAATTCATTTTTTTTCTGCCGCTTACTAAATGTCACCCTAAGGACTACGTTGGTAGGGGATAATATACTCTTATGGGGGTTGTTGACCAGGCAAGTCGAAATTATATCCTTGAATTTGAGCGGCAGTCTAACATAACTACCAATACACATTACCTTGGAAACTCTTCTGGAGTGATTCCATAGACATGGTTCGTATAAGCCGAAGAAGTCCAAGCTTCGAACAAAATAATCCGATTGCCTTGATGAAGACTTAAAATTATTTGCCATTTCACGTTCTTGACAAATCGGCAACTGTTTTAAGTGCATCATTACCGCATGGGCCCGCTGTTGCTGTGCTCGTTGTTGCTCTTCCCGAATAACCTTCGCCGGATGTGCCTTTTGTACCTGTTGCACCTGGAGCGCCTGCAATGCTTTAGGTGCCCGCAAAGTCTTTTGCGCTTCATACGCCTGCTGTTTATGGGGTTTCTGTTGTTCTTGCAAGGATATTGGCGCGTTGTGTGCAGGCCGCTTTTGCTGCACTTGCTGCACCTGGTATAATTGTGGTCTATGATGAAGTTTTCGATCATAAAACCCTTGCAGTGTATGCCGCATTTCTTGCGCGTCGTACATTTGCTGCTCCAGCTGCAATTGCCGCGCCTGTCGCACCTGTTTCGCTCGCTGAGCGCACTCCATCTCCGCTTGCTTCTGCTTCTTCATTTCGGATTTCAATTTCATTCGTTTAAAGTAAATCTCTTGACACTGAGAGCAGTACCAAGATTTGCGAAATTTTGGGGGCACATTTGATTGGCCAATACACAGCAGATGAAATTGTTTATGGCACCCATTCCACTTGCATGTAATATAAGTTTTCCCCGTGATCAGATGCTGGCACACGAAGCAGATCTTCTCCAGTTTTGCCATTTTAGATAGCATTGTTATCGCGATAGTCCACCAAAATTTTACACGGTAGCTTCCAAAACATTCGTACACCAAAAACTTAAGCAGATACAACCAGTTTTTACAAGAAATTTAACTATTCGTATAGGCAAGTAATTCCGCAAGACCGTTAGTTTAGACGTCAACGAAACGTGTGTTCCGGTTGTTCTTGTTGCGAGAGATTAGACTGGTTGCTTTGCGCAGACTCCAACGAGCACGCGAGGAATCTCCTGTTAGGAACGTGTCATATGACACTACGAGTAAAAATTATTATCATTAAAATTAATTCAGTTAGAAAATTGTGTAGCGTTGACGTCCTCCGTATGACAATTAAATTAAAAACGAAACGGATTCAAATAAAATTGGTGCTTATAGATATTTTAATTTAAGCGACTAGAAAGCTAAAGGATAGCTACGGAAGATAACAACTGCTTCTCTGTGACTTCTATTTCGATACACGATATTGTGTGATCTTTTTTATTGAAAATTTATTGGTATTAAATCGCGATATTTTAGCAAGGAGTTGTGTATACACGATATATCGTGAAAATTATTAAACAAGTTTGTATAAAGATAATTTTGCGTGTTTTACAACACATAATATGCAGACAATTCGAAACATAATATTATATACATTATATTCATGGGTTGTACTTTTTTTCGGCTAATAAAATCCGTCTCCCCTATGAACTTCCAATTCTTTTAAGTATACGGGTTCAGTTTCTCCTCAATTAAGCTAACTAAACCGAATAATGGTCAATGTTAAACTTGTATCTAACTCGCTTACATTTGCGAAACTGTCGCGCCCCTCGCGGCTAGTCGCGGGTGCGACCATAAACCTGTTAACCGAAATCTTTTTTAAGGAATTTTTCGAAGCTCGTATGATATATACATATAGTTATTAAATCATGAACTGCCGAGACCTAACCGACGTAGCTCGAGATTAAAAATTGAATTTCAAAGTCGATTACCTGTACCTAAAATTTGTCTGCCCAGAAATTATTTTATTGGACTTGCTTTACATTTTTTAAATAATCGAGTAACTGAATTAAACTGCAATATATTTGATGTTGTCACGTTATAATACGATATATGTATTGTATTGTAATGGGTAATTTATACCTTAAATATACGTATAGTACAATTTTATTACAACGCCATATAGCAGATTGTCTATGAACTAAAGAGTATCGCAACATGGAACACCAACTACGAAGCTTACATTCGTTTGCATCAATTATATTCGTTTACCTATCACATAACAGATAGCGCTAACTGCAGGTTCTTGATATTGTCACTTAAACAATTTTATTGCAATATACTTGGCATATTCAATGAATATCAAATACGGTAAATAAACTATAATATATTTTTGTCATTTCGCTGTTTAATGAAATCTGCTTTTAGCATTGCAGTTTTCTTCAATGAACTTCCAGAAAGTTCTAATAGATGGCGCTAATATACCTTCCATATTTTTGTATTAAACATATTTTGAAATAGGCATCCAACTGATCTATTTAGACATAATAAATTACATTACATGATAACATTTTTATGTAGAAAAAGTTGGCATTTAATAGTAATAATAATAAAAATATTTATTTCCTGAAAAACAAAGAAACCTGAGTTACAGATAGCTTAATCTTAACTATAGCTAGGGTAAATATGAGTTACAAATATTACAACAGTATATGAATAGATGTAGGCAAAAGGAAATGGTTTTTCAGCCACTCCCGTCTCTCAGTTGCAGCGTGTTACAGATTTTTTTTATATTAGAATCAGAGAGGAGTAGGCCTTATACGGAGTGAATTGCCTAATTACAAGAAAATGATTATAATTTACAAACAATTTTAAAGTTGTGAAAATTTGACCATGATCTACTCTCAAATGATGAATGATGATGAAAAAAAAGCTAATAATTTTTAAAGTATACTATTTTTAAATATTTTAAATTCACTACATAGGTATCAGTACACGTGATGATAGTGAGAAGCCCTTAGCTCTTTGATATCTTTACGCATTTCTGAAGAGTATTGTCTAATATACCCATACTGACTATTTCTACTACAATATTCTTCAATAGTTTAGTCCGTGCAACTCCGCACGTCCTAGTGTTAGCATAGAATGTAATTTTCCTAACCTCTTAAGACAAAGTTTATGTCTATTCTCTGGTGAAACGGGTGAGCAAATAAGATTTACCCATAGAAACCCCAGAGTGAGGAACTCTTTAGTTTATTTTTTACTGTAAATGAGAGTTTTGTAAAGGTAGCAGTTTGTCTGTACATGAGATCTGATTATTTTTTATAGTAGGGGCATTTGAGCTTGAAAGTGCAGTGAATCTGCTACGTATTAAATGAATGTAATGGGATCGTAAGATGGCCTCATTCTTTTTGGTTTATCTGGCTGCTTGTAGTCTCATAACTAATAAATAATTATTTCACTTAACAACGTAACATCACGCGTTAAACCGAAGGGGTAGCCAGAAGAGATACGTTCACTCACACGTTTCGCTAGTTACATTTGGGTCCCACCAAAGAAGAAGTGGTGGGCCTATTGCCATACACCGGGTACAGCCTTAGATTCGGAGCCACTACTGGAAGTTTGTTCTATAAAAATTAAATTAGAAAAATCCAGTAGTCCGCGATCCGGGATTCGAATCTCTCGATGAGCAGTGGCACTCGCAACCACCCGACCATAACTATTTAGGTATGTTAATCGTATTTTTTTGAATACTTTACATCTATACGATTCGTAAATAGCCACATATGTATATTTCCCACTATTCATTTATGTATTAACTTTACTCAAATATAGTTTTCGGTATAGCCCGGACAGCTTCTGGTTACTCCGAGGTCCTTCATGTTGACCTCCCGCTGATCGCATTTGGGTCACAACGAAGACTCGTCGGCGAGACGTGTCACGGCGCCGAAAATTACACGTGGATAAAACTTGTACGTAACTTAATTTCTTTTTCCAGGGTTCTATTCCTACCCAGTAACCGAGCTGGAGTGTCGATATATCAATAATTAAATTAATGCTGTTACACTTTGCTTCTTTAACTGTATAATATGTGCACTATTATACGTAATAATAATAATAATAATCGACCCATTTATCATTCCACTGTTGGAATTTGGGTCTCCTCTCATATTGACAGGGTTAAAGCCGTAGTTCGCCACGCTGGCCAAGTGCGGGTTGGCGGCGTATTATACGTAATTTTCATAAACCAGTTTTGATGGTCTAAGATTCTACTATGAAAATTTAAGGGGTTCATCACATAATAAAAAAAATATTTGTACATTGTCCGTTGCAATAAACAATTATATTTTTATCACTCTCATAACTGATACGGTTATTCTGCAAGTGTCACTCTTCAACGCTGACCTGGATGTCCACATTTTTATTTTTTTGGCTATTAGATGGCTCCAATGAATAGCAATTTTATCGTCAAAGGCAGTATTTTGAAGCATATGTCGAAAACTTTAAAAAGAAAAAACCCAATTTTATGTATATTGATATTGATGTGTACCGACAGTTGTAAAAATCCTTACAATTTGTTGAATCAATAAGCATACAGTTCCAGCGTCGGCCATCGAGTTTAATTAAGTGGGCGACATCGCCGGTATGCTCATTCAAGAGTGGTAGACCATTTTTACGCTGTGTGTTTGACGAACATTAGTTGAGTGAGTAGAGTATTCGAAAATCAACTTATAGTTCATCACACTGTCTTGATCCACTATTGGACAGAGGCTTCTCTAAGTAAAGTTTGTATAAGTAAAGAAAGGTTGTAAACTTTGTAAAAGACTCAATAATTCAAAAGGTAGAAATAGAAAAAAACATTTTGAATATATTCCTCCTGAATCTTAACAGGAATTTTTAAAAACCAATCAATGGGATATTAAAACGTGAAAAATACAAGGGGCAAAAACCGAAGGGCTGACGTTGCATGTCTTAACCAACACAAGATTCTGGCCGAGACTCTTATATGCGTGTGAAATTTGTTTTTCATTAAAGACATCATTGATTTAACAAAATGACAATATTTTGGTTCGATGTTTAGAATTTTCAGTAGCCATATACATATATATTTATTTTAGCCCATTTATAAGCAGTGATGGCCTGGTAGTTTAGAATTCAGCCTCTCACTCCGGGTGTCCTGAGTTCAAATCCATGACGCGCACCTCTTAACAAATGTGCGTTTTAAAATTAAATATCTCTTGCTAAAGGTGAAAAAAAAATCGTAACAAAACCTGCTCACCTTAGAGTTCATAAAAAAAATCTCTAAGGAGCATGAAGTCTGCCAACCTGCAATTGGCCAGTATGGTGGACTATAACCATAACCATTTCTGAAAGACATCCGTGTTCCAATAGTGGAATAATAAAAAGAGTCGGTACGGGAAGGATTTAAGCTTTGATAGGTTCAGCTAACTTGAAGGCAATAATCAATAGCAGATAAGTCACGTTGACATACTTGAACTTGGTCAGCAAACTGAAAGTAATTCGAAAATTAAATCTATGTCGTTGGTCTAGTAGTTGCACGACCAGCTGCGAGAGATCGTAGGTTCGATACCTGGTCAGAGTACTATTGGTTTTTCTGACTTAGAATTTCTAGTACTAGAATGGCGTCATGATTAATGCCCGGTGTTTAACAACTGACTCACCCCCTTATTTCATACTGCAAATTACAATTGCCTAATTTCTCTTTCTAACCCTTCGGAGAGATATGAGCGTGCCATTATTGTATCACGAAAGGAGAAAACATCTGAAAAATATTATTTTGCGGAATATGCCTGATAGAAGTAAATAGTTGTTATAAATATAATACATATCTATATTAGATAAAGTATAAACCAATATTTCCTTATACCGCTACCAGATGGCGCTCATCGTCACCACAAACTTTTTTTTTAAATATAACGTGGTTTAATATTGTTTTATGATAAAAATTCGTCACAGTTTTAAAGTAAAGCTACTCAGATTATCAGAAGCTGCATAAATATATGATGATAGCCCATAGGAAATGGCAAATTCTTTTTGAGTTTTACTATTGTGTTTATTTCTACTCTATCTATTGGAATGATATGGGGCGGAATACGAGGAAAGGCAGATTCATATACTTAATAAGTGATTACGGATAGATATAATCAATAATTAAATTTATATTTTTTTTTTCATGTCAATGTGACCAGCTGACCTATAATCCACCACTCTATAACCAGCGACTTTTTTTCTCCTCAAGATATTGGGCTAGTTATAATTTGATAAATTTTCAGTCGGGAGAAAAACACCATAATTTTTTTTTTTATTTAATTTATTATTTTAAAAATTTAGTAAAAAAAAATATTTAATTAAAATGTTTTTGTAAAACAACTGTTTATAAAGAATTTGCCACGGTATAAATAAGTAATTATTAATGTAAACGATTATTTAGTCGTACACATATATGTATGTATGTAGAATTTTTATTTAGAAAGAGTCTTTAAAAATTTCTAGAATTTAAGAATAAATTACAAATTAAACATTTTCCTTTATTTTTAAATCTACCCGAACAGAGGGAACAGAGGGCGCGCAATTCAGTGTTATCTGTGAAATTCGCGCGGGTTCAACGTCCTTAGGCGGGTTAAACATGAGCGACATAACAGGTAGAAAAAGTGTCGTATCTAAATCGCAAAAATAATTTTACAGTAAATTTGTTGCGTTGACACGTATACCTAATTTACGAAATGGTAGCCTTTTTTGATTTATATTCTAGGTGAAATGCAATTTTGGGATATTATGAAAACGATTCGGCAGTTTAATGGAATTGATAATATATAATAAGTGATTATATTTTGTAGATTATACTCATGATATTTATTTAAAAAAAAATGCTAATTGCGTTATTAGGTAATGCAGTAAACAGCCTATCTCAGGGTTCATTGCATACTAGAAAACCTGCAGCAGGGTGGTAATAATAAAGGGCCAGTTTCAGCGAACGAGTCGGGGCGGTCGGGTGAGCAACTGGTGAATCGCTGTCCGAGCCCGCCAAATTTGAAAAATTGATTACAAAAATGTGTTTCCTTTAAATTGTTTTGTTTACGGATTATTTCTCGGAAAGCAGTGCCATTCCGTGCCGATTTAATTATTTATAAGTATTTCTATTTAACTATTGGAGTTTAAAAAAAAATACTTTACATTCATTATTTTTTTCTCAATTAATCTGACCAATAGGAATAATAAAAGTTTGTTGTCGTGCAATAAAACTCTTGGAACATTTCAATGTCCTTTTGATGTTTAAACCTTTGCCGCGAGTTGTGGAAGTTTAAAACTTTGCGCGAGTAGCACAAACTTGTTGCGTGTTCGTAATCGCGCGAACATAGAACTGAATAGAGTTTGACAACTGGACCAAGATTCGATTATCGCGCTCTAGAATACTGACATAGAAAATCATTGATTTCTACGAGTGTTAAGCACGAAAAGTATTTTGCACCTGCTGACATGCATAAATTTCGCCACGATCCTGTAGACAAACCTGTCTGAGAGACAAACTCGTGTTGAGAAGAAAAAATATTTTATTCCGCGATTGCTGTTGATTGTTATTGAGGTACGTAAAACGATAAAGGATTATGAATTATTGTCCAATTATTGTCATAAAGTTATTATTTTATTTTTCGTTACATACAAAAAAAATGTATGTGTTACTTTATTAATTCCAAGGTAATATTGAACCATATTATTGTGGATATAGACTATCATGCCAAAAAAAGTTGGTAAAGTTATACTGCGTTCACTACCCACGTGTATTAATAGAATGTGTTGTCTGCCAATTTTATTATATAACAATGAAGTTTTGGTATTTACCTTCTTATTCTTGTGAAATTTGTACTTCATTATTTCAAAAGTTCTAATCGGCGGCAATGACGCCTAAATGACGGCAGCACATCGGCCATGTTTTGCAACATGGTCGAGAGAGGATCCAATTATGAAAAATCTTTTGGGAAGGACTACTTGGAAGGCGGTGTGGTGTTCGGTTTTTAGAGCGACGTATATAAAAACATTCACTTGTAAACCTATTGGTAGGGCAAAAATATTTACCGTTAAAATGACGCGCATTAATTTCTTTAATTTAAGACTTTCCTAAAGATGAGTACACACTCAGCTAGATTTACACTCCGTATGGCATGTGTGTTTGTATACTCACACACAAAGATAGCAACGGTAGCGTTAAAATCCTTTCCGAAACGGCATCCGTTATCATTGCACGCAAATGACAATTTTTACAGATCCATCATCAACTTCCGTAAGATGATATTTTGATTGTATTCCGCTTTGGTGGATAGTCTCAGTAAAAAGATATTCAAACGACAAAATCAATACGGATAAAAAAAGCAATATTTTTTGATTCGTTGCACTCGTTGAAGGATTCCAAACTATTTATAAATTAGGTACAAGTTTACCTGACAATCATATGTTATGTTTTGCGGCATCTCTATACACGGTCACCTGTTCCTAAAGTTGATGGAATCAGTATTATAGTAACTAGATGACTGATAAACATGTTAATATATAATAACATATACCAAAAACTAATTATATAATAAATACATATATATACTTATTATTTATTCGGGAAAAAACCGAAAAGAAATTAGGTTCACTAACTACTGAATCAACGAGCCACTCGTTATGCTTCACACAATAGCGAACCATAATACGAGCAGTGATAGCCTAGTGGTTAAGAATTCAACTTCTCACTCCGGGAGTTCTGGGTTCAAATCCATGGCGCGCACCT
>DWJK01000885.1:0-19185 GCA_018248815.1 Croniades pieria auraria | reverse complement strand
TTCCTCACGATGTTTTCCTTCACCGTTAGCAAGTGATATTTAAATTTAAAACGCACTTTTGTAAAGAGGTGCGCGCCTTGGATTTGAACCCAGAACTCCCGGAGTGAGAAGTTGAATTCTTAACCACTAGGCTATCACTGCTTATATCATATTATTTCGAAGAAACATAATAATAATAACAATTTTTTAAAATACAATTATAAAGTTTTTTCTTAAAACATGTCACGAACACGTCGTTATATAAATTAAAATTTAAGCACATTTTTAAAATCAAATATTACAAACAAAAATTGCACTAATTTATATTTAATTGTAATATATTTCGAAATAAATCCCATCCAAATTCGAGAACGTTTTACGCGAGTAACGAATAATGAAATCGATTCTTACCTTCATAAATAATGCGGCTTGTCAGCGTTGCGACATATTAAAACACACCCCACCGTGGCGACAGCTGGGGCAGGGTGGTGCACAGCGACTCGGTAATGATCGCTCTTACCGCGGCATAGAACACCGTTAGATTTTTTAGACTGGCCGCGCACATTTTGAAAATGAAATTTAGTCAAAATTACAGTCCTGATGTGGCGATATAGTAATAATAATAATTTTAAAATTAATCTCGATTTTGGAATCGCTTTGCCATTAATTGAAACGATGTAGGCGTTGGTCAAATCAGAGTCAGGTCCGATTCAAGTCAAAATTTTGCAACATGGACTCTGAAGAGAAAAATCGTTTTATTTTTCATGTCGCTAATTTAGCATGTAATTTGGAATGTGAAAAAAAATCGTCACGGATTCTTCTAATGGGACACATGGACTTTCCGAATTTGCATCGCGTCGCCTTTTATGACTTGATGGCAGATTATTAAGATTACAAAGGTCGGGGTCACTCGTTAAACGTCGCCGGTACATATTTATATTCTAATTAGGTGCCAGCGACAGGGCCCGAGAGGGTGCATGCGTAATACGTAAGCGTATGCTCTTAATATCGCTTAGCACTTTCGTATATGATGTTATTAAAAATTATATTAGATGGACCGTTTGGATCGAAAATTTATTTCATTATCAAACTAGTCGAGCCATCCCGAAAACCATACGTGAATTAAGCCGGTACATTTTTAATCAAGTCAGCTCTGTCTCGGACTCACTGGGCAGCCACCTACATCCATCAACATTCGCATTATTTCAAACAATTTAATCCCATAGCCGTTTTGACCGTACAAAAACGCTCTATATGTAAATTGTATATCTGCGCTGCGACCTTCGTGACCAAGACTTATATTAAATCGTTAGATGACGTAATCTTCGAGTAGGAAAGAAAAAACACAATAAAAACAGCTGATGAACACGCAGCTAGAACCTTATTCGGACTGCGGTTACATCTCTTCGAGCAGTAAAAATGAAGACGGTGCAGTAATGCGTTTAACAATTTGCAGTCGATAGTTAAACAGCGCATCGAACGCCGCGTCAGGCAAGAGGCTATTAAATAATGATCTGTTAAGACGGAACTCGTAAAGAGGACTCGCGTTTTCCTCCTCTGATTAAAACTCCGCTTATCTCGCTATGAACATTCAATTTTTATTTTTTTCAATCGACAACGTTTATCGTGAACTATCTATTGGATCGTGTCTTCAGACGGGTGAGAAGGTGCTTCAATGCAATAATAGATGTCCGATGCCATTGCATTCACTCGGCCAGCGGGCAGAGATAAGAACTGTCATTTGATATTACACGGGGCGCGGGGTGTTTAAGATGCCGAGCGAATTTCTAGCTCCGGTTACGCTGTCAAGATCTATCAATTAGCACGCAAACTCCATCGGCTTCCAGGTGAACATCAATTAATATCAAATTGTGAGAAACGTCGCCCGCTCGGAGCGCGCAAACGTACCCCCAGTCTTCACAGACCACCAGTTGCCATTCGAGAGCACTTCATTATATATTAAGTTGGTACTGCACTTCTACATTTATTCAATATTACTGATTCAAGTCTCTCATACACTAACGATAGAAGTTACTACAAGTGTCCACTTGACTCTTCAGTGTGTTCGCGTTAGTGCGCCGCATTTTAAATATTTTTCATAATGTTCAAAAATGCTGTTACTCCGCTACATTTTCTAAAGCTGTAATATACAGCACCGATGAAACTCGGCGATGTGTCTATCCAATCCAATGTTAAGTTTTCACAATCGATTCAGCGAGAATGTTCCAGAAATCGCCGGTTATATTTAAGCGCGTATTTATAAAAAGATTGTGTATACAAACGCGAACCGAAATGGATGTCAAGGAAAATTTATATGAAACAGATATACGAATACCGGCGCGTTCGTGATTCATCATTCATAGAAATACAATATGACACAATATGGCGTGTCTTTTATTGCACGTTCTAAGATTATGACCATTCGCTCTCTGCGACAGCTCGCATGGCGTCCGAACGGAACGGTCAGTTGTACACTACGATGGGAGTAATTGAACAACAAGGCGTAAACTCGTTTCAGTACAAACGAAATTCAATATTTGCTATTCATACATTCCAATTACAACTGGAGCGTATCATACACACGTAGGCTTCGTTTAGTGGTATGAGTAGTGTGACCACACGATCGAGCGTCGACGGTCGTCGGTATTGGCCTACGTGCGGCACCAGCACGTAATCATCACACGTGTGTTTACACCAGCTTTTCCATATCGAGTTATTAGAATAAACTCTATAGACGTTTTGGCAATAAGCGGACATTGGATAAAATCGTTAGATTATAAGTATTCCAATCGCAGTTGTACAGGTTTGTTTTACGACTGAACCGTTGAAGTCATTGCGATACTTAGACGATCAATGATTGCAAATTGATTACCAGGAAGGTAATATGATACGGCTTGTATTGCGGGCATGCGGTTTCATGTGTATTTAATTTATATCGTGTGGAGCATGAGTCGGGTACTACCCGGGCATGTGTCGCGTAGAGTCGCGGGCTGGCGCGGTGTTCTACAGCGTCGGCCGTAGCGTCCGCGTTACAGTCAAAATTGCTACGACATCGCCCTGTGTACACGCGATGTGTTTTAATTATTCAGGTTATACCACACTTGGATTACTTACTTCACGATTTACTGGGCAATCGTCAGACGTTTATAAAGGTTACATACATTTTAATATTTATACCTAGGCTAGATCTAGACTCAACATCTATTATTACGTGGGACGTATAACATAATTGCTAAAAAGTGAGATTACTACACTGCCTACGCCTTCGGGGAAATACAGGCGTTATACTATGTTATATTTATACAACGTTACTAAGGTTTTTATATAATCGAAACGAAGTCCGACTCAAGTCGCTTAGGACGGAAGTTGTGCCAAAATTTGTGTCAAAATTGTATGTGTTAAGTCGACCTTCCGTTGTTACTGGAATGTTCTCAGCGCAGTCGTTCAATTTGAAACCGTGACTGAGCCAGTACAGTGTACAATGGAGTTATATCACGTGTCAGCGTCGCTGCACAAAAATCGTTTATTAACATATTGATCACAATCTATCCGTGCCTCCTACACCGCAAGCCGCAACCTTGCAATCGACTCTATTCTACGCTCTCGTCTCATATGCGCCCGTGATCTCTTTAAATTCGCCGTTACTCCAGCCGCTGCCTGCGCGTTGACGAGAGCGACTTACGAAATGTTACCTGCGGTCACAATCGTACAGCACTGTGCATGTTTAGAAACCTGCGCGGATCGATGCAGTGTGTCATTCAATACACGACCTATTTGCGGTCAATCATGTCTCCGCGGTATAAGTATAGATATACTCTAGCCACGCCAAACCTGTCTGTCTCACAATTTAAAATCCACTGGTATTAAATACATGTACTCGCTGTAAAACTTGAGCGGCTGCGGGATTGAAACCTTGGTGAATTTAATATTCGTTAATAACATGTTTTGTACGCGCTTTGTGTTGCAAATGTCAATTTATTAAAGTTCACACATCGGCCACACTTATTTTGAATATTCCATATAACAATTATGTACTTGTACTTAGTATATTAATGTATATTCATACGCTGCAAATGTTATATTTTATATGTTTTTAAAGTGAACATTGACGAGGTTTAAAATAGAAACACTGTTTGTAATATTTACAATAGATATAACCATAAAACTGAGTAAAGACTTTAATCCCGCTAATGTGTCGGCCGTTTTATGTAAAATTGATCGCTAGTATGCCTAGAATTACTATTTGTTCACGTTAACAAAACCAGCTCAACGATTGCCAGTTCAAACATTAATGGGACATAATGTTGGAAAATTGTTAATAATTAACTTAAAATTTAAACGTAACTTGCGGTTCAAATTAATATACAATTCATTCGCCACTCGTATTTACTATTCTTTACAAAATGCCAAGCGGCTTGGAAATATGTCGTTTTCAGTGACGTAAGTTTGTAGTGCGTAGTTGATGTAAATTATTCAGCAATTAACTAAATGTCATTGCGTTTGGAGAGTATGAATGATGGTCATTGGTTTAGTATTGAATTATTTCTTCATTTGAGAGCCGCCTGCTAACGAGGAAGCGTGCTACGAGCCTAATAAGTGGGTCAAGTAACCCTTTGGCGCGTGGAGAGGAGTGAGCAATCACACGCGCCGCCCGCCTAATTGAAGTCCAATGTCGTGCAGCCGCCCGCCCGCGGTGATTGATACCGAGCGACGCCGCTTCTATAATTCGATTGTGACATTGTTTGGTCGCGCACCGACATCATTTCGCCGAAACGACGGGGGACATGGGCGGCAGAATGATGTCATCCGGTGACAGTAATCTGCGGATACTGTGCGTCTGGCCCTACAAGATACAGCCACGATTGATGACTGAATATTGATTTCATTAATCGCCACACTGAAACGATGGCTTGATCACAACTTGTTCTAAAACTAACTCGCAGTCAATCGGATTAATGTTTCGAGAAACGCTTTCAAATAAATACACTTAAAGCAATCTCCCGGAATAGCTATGTATGCCTATACATATATTGTGTTGAAGTTTGATTAACTGCGGGTTTTTTTTCTGATTGTAAGACTGAACTCGATTTAGCCCGTTCGATCGTTACATTGGAATTCCCTGTCGTTTTTAAAAGCTAAAGCACGCAGCATTAACACAAATACTAGGTACGGGCTAGACGGCTATCTAAAATACATGGAGAAAAAGCTTGCAGGTGAACGTCGTAAAAAGCCTTGGTGGAGCACCGGCGTCTAATTAGTAGCGCCATCGCCATCAATATCCATTAGCGGCGCCACACGCGACGCCGCCGCGCTCGCCGCCGCCGCGACGCCGCGACCCGCCGCCCGCGTGTGACGATTACCGATCCACCATCGCAATATACGATAAGGATTTTGCATTTCCGTACCTCGCTCGCCGCAACGCGGACGCCACAAAAAACCACTCTAAAATTGCAATCAACTCGTTTCCACGAATCGGGACGGTTGTAACGTATTGTACTAACACAAAGGGAAGACATTTTATTAAATATCAAATTGTATGAGCGTGCAGCGTGCCGCGACGGCTCGATCCGATTTAATTTAAAACGTCTTCACCGCGCCGTACGCAAAGGGTTGACCGTTGCCCTAATGTTTGAACTATGACTTGACCGTTATAACGCATATATAATTTGCTTTTCGATTATTTAGTATGGAAGTGTGCTGCGTCGGGAATCGAATAATTTAGTTTAGTGATGGGGAACAAAGCCGGTCTGAAGTTTGAGTAACGGTCGCGGGATCGTTGTGAGAGTTTAAAAGTTATCCCGTTACTGTCTATTGAATCGCCACTCGATTCTAATTTGGCTTAACAAGGGAGTTTTGTTTAGATTTAATAAGTTTTCGGTTTTACTTCTGAATTTGCGGTATCGGATAAATTAGGTAAGAACTTGTGCTTATATTCTATTGTACTCATGACCCACGTGGTTTTTAAAGGCTGTGGTGCACATGTAAAATATGGACAATGTAAACACATTCAGCGTAAGCAAATTCGTACTGAACCGGCTCAATGTTTGTTTTAAAATGTTTCTTAAATTGACTCTCTGGCCTCCGTGGCCCTTTGTTTAAAAGGGGTCAGTGTAAGGTACGCGCTTTATTTGACCCGTGACCTGGCCGCGATCGCCCCTTGCGTTGAGCTTTTTCGAGCGAGTGCACGCACATACACCCTTTCTTCTCGGATTGTTTGCTTCATTTACATATCCAAGGTATTTGATGCACTCTGTATGCACTCGCATTTCGCTTTATAATTCAAATAGCCCTCATGAATACAACGAGAATTTGAGGAAATGTGAGAAATTGTAACGGAATTTTTAAGATGTTTCAAATTGAGAATTCCCTCTACGTTCGTGCGTTCCATAGCTTATTAACAATAGAAGCGGCTGTTTAGCTCCAGTGTTATTCTATCTGCTCCTCGTCTACCGGCGATGTTTCTCGCTCCGAGAACGAATACAACAGCCAGTCGCGAACCGCCGAGACAAGTCGCCGGCTATTGTAATGCGCCCTTTTGGAAACTTCTGAACTCCCTATCCCATTGATGTTCGACCCAGAACTCTACAATGAAAGAGCTAGTTGTCTCGTAATTTATTAAAAGTGGATTCAGGTCATGTTTAAGCGCATTCGTGTAGGCAATAATGAAACCAACGTTAATTATTCTTATTATTACTATACAGAACCAATTCGCTCCGTACAAGGTGCTTGGCGCGCGATACGATGCCGAAACGTAAACGCCCTACAATTTGGGGCAGAAACAAAAGAACTGCGCGACGTTAACATTGTAAAGGAGTGCTGTTAAGTGAAGCACGTTAAATTACGTTACAAGTTGGTCACTTGGCGGTTGTCGGCGCTCTGTTTGCGTCGCGAATGTACGCTCGAGTGTGTTTGATCGGTGGTGGTTTTATTCGATAAGGATGGTTAGTTAGCGCGGTGGGCCGGCGGCCGCTAACCAGCGCGGCCTTGCCCCGTGGTAATCAAATTAGACGCGTGACGTCACCGCCACCAGCCCGCTAATTAACACGAACGCCGATCACAACACGCCTCCGACGGCTCCAGTCGCCGCGCCGGCCGCGTGGTGTGTGTGCGAGCTGCAGGATTGTCGCGAATTCTATGTCTGTTATAATCAAAAAAACTTCTTTAGTATATCAGTATGATTTTAAACTAGTAAAATACTTGATTGACATGTTTTCAGAAATATCCGGACATAATCATGTTCGTGTGTGCAACTTTACACTTAGTATTGGTAAGCCCCGATGATTCTAACCAGATATAAGATGACATTACTCGTTAAGTCTGTTTCGACCGTAATAAATTTTTGGTTGTATGTGGTAAGCGAGTACAGCTGTAAATTCTAACAGTTTCTTAACTTTCCGTGTAGACATAGCAAGAATCTTAATTTCATTCTTAGTGTATATCATATAAGTGTGATAAAAGTTTCAAAAGGTGAAGTAGTTTAGCAAATGACAAAGGTCAAGTCGCGAGTCGCGGTCCGCCTATCGAAAGTTGCCCAAGCCTACTGGCAGTATTAGCGGGCTATCTGCGCGGGTGTCAGTCTCCCACACGCGTGTGCAATACCGGTATACTACATATAAAATATCAAACCAATTCGGCCATCCTGACGCCACCGCGTGGGCGGCGGCCACGCAAATGACAATTTCCTTCACTCTTGCGTCACTGTACGTATGAATCAGCCATTCCGCACCGCACTGTGCATTTAATTGTGCTTGAAATGAAAAGTAAAAAGTACAATGTCATAGAAATACGGCCCTATTATTATTACATTGTCGCGTTAGGTTCCTTACGGGGTAGATAGAGAGAACCAAGTGCAAAATATCTCTATCCTTACAACCTTAAGTCGCTTCTCATGGATCACTCTCTTCATACACGCACGCCGGTGTTATCAATGATTACGCTCTGCCAATCAGAGTTAATAATTACAGTACCTTTACGTAACATCACGCCTGTAATCCCCGAAGGCGTAGGCAGAGGAGTGTGGTACACTCTCACGTTCCACCAGTTACGTTTAAGTCCCATGAAATACATGGTGAGCCTATTGCCATACACCGGCCACAGATCCAGACTCCGAGTCACTAATAGAAATTCTAAATTAGAAAAATCTAATAGTACCCGACCCGGAATTTCAACCTAGAACCTCCCGATCGGCAGACGCGCTTGCAACCACTCGACCAACGAAGCAGTCAAATAATCTAATCAAGTTAAATAATCTTTTTCAAAATCTATTACAATTGCTATTTGAACAGGGTCGTACTGCGGCCAGAACGCAATGCAGATTGCAGAAAAAATATACGTATATTATATCACGACACAAATCTAGATTCAGAATAATGTTACGATTACGTCATTCATAAAGTAAGTGCATTAGTGTAGGTATTGCGGAGGCGCCATCTTTGTGTATCTCCGCTGCGGGCCGCTGCTTGTGATATGAAAAGCAGCTCTCCGAGAAGTAAATAATAGAAGCGCCCGTCGGCGAGCCTCGCGCAACCCTCCAGCGGCTTAAAAACAACTAATGTGTCCTCCATGACATCGGGCTCTGCACTTTTTGCAACGTCGAGCCGCACTAACTGTGCTTAGTCGAGTTTTTTACACGGATTGTTTTCCGGATAATTGTATGTTTCCGTTCCCATTAATGTCACGACCACGACGGAATTATATGTATATTTTGTTCGTCTCACGTCACCCTCTTGTGGATTACATTCTCTAATTACAGAGGATTTAAAGCTATCCCATTTCATTGTTTTTCATGTTTTATATAAGTTGAGTTTTCATGGAATCAACAGTAGTCTTAGTCTCGGTTCTGATCTTCCAATTTGCACTTTACAACTAATTCCAATATCTCAAGAAGCGTTTACGCGGAGTGGGAATTCCAAGCCCAATTCCAACGACACGCCACTACTAAGTATGTGTTCCCAGACGTCTAATGAAACTTTGTAAAGTCAACACGGGACCGCGCCTATTTAGAGACGGCGATGTCGAGCAGATGACGCCTAAACAAATCTCAGTATCTGGCGTATGGTATATGAATATTTAGAGCGGGAGAGCGTAACTAGAGTTCCCTGAACAGTTAGAAGACATCGAAAATAGATTGTGCGAACGGGGTTACACGCACCTGTTATTTAGCTTCCGAGCGGGTGCGATGCTGGCGCGGGGCGGGGAGGGGTGAAGCAGATTCATTAATAATGGCCCGCAATGAGACGCCCTTATTTACGAGCTGCGGCGACCAAGTCGAACCGCAGCGCACACGTCGCGATGCTGCGCTCCGCTCCGTGCCGGGAACACAGCGTTCCTCTCACTAATTTAACCATCAAAGACTAGAATCACCGTTCATTGTTAACCGTCTGTTTTGTACACTATAAACGGCGTGCTCTTCCAACAATGCAGAATGTTGTAATCCTAAAATGTAAGTCTCGCTATCTATTTGTGAGTCGTCACATTTTGTTGCACTGTAAATGTACGTTATTGCTCAAGGCGTTGGATTAGCCAATTAAAGGTAATGTTTCATGGCGGTTAAATAGTTGCAATTTTCATTGTTTATTCTGGAATAGACAGAGATTATTGGAACATGACGCCAGCTATTGATACACGGAAGTCTTGTACGGCGCGGCATATTTGGTCGGCTTTCAATCAGCTTAATTCACTACAATTGGTCACGTAATTGAGTTGATTTGATTCGTGTCTGGCTCGTATAAGGCGGGCTAGTACGATTTTAGCCGACGGACAAGTTCAACACACTGTTGAGTAAATCGCCTCCATTGTCAGCCGCGTGTTGATCGTGCGACTACAACAAAGAAACACAAAAAAATCAAATCTCCAATCGAAACAGAGATGAATGTTGAAAAAACGTACAGAGCCGATGGCTAAATCAACATTATGTCGTTAAGAAACAACACTGAACAGTGTCGTAACAGCAAGAGCGAAATATTTTCAAAACGAAACTGTTACAATTTTTTATTTGTAATTATTACTTTAATTCTCCAGTAGAACGCCTTGAGAACTGTTTTGTTTTGCTACAATTATAAAATTAAAGAATAATTTAAAGTACATTCATACACACAATTAAATTTTCCTTATTAGCACGAAACATCTTTGTCCGTTGTTCACTCGGTGCGGCAGAGGCTACATAACCCATACATACTTTTGATCGTATGCTTTTTATGATTTACGGTGTTTATTTCTGAGATTCTGAGAGACACGATGATTGGCGTTTTATTTCTGTTCCAAATCCATTGTGTCTATGATTTTAATGTTCTGACTCAGTATTTTTTACTAAACGTTCTCGAATTGTTTCTCATTGTGTTTATTGTATGTTAATACCCACGAAATAGGAAGCTGCCTCGAGTCAAAATTGATATTTTCGTTAAAGATGGATATTTTTTTGTTACGCTTAGAACAAAAAAGTATGTGATTCAAAAATACGTGTCCGATGATATTGCATCAGAAATGGATGAAATGAACTCGGCAGTGGCAGTAAATTCGCACATGACCAGCGAGATAGTTGTAGGAGATGCGGCGTGATGAGGTAAGCGACCTTAAAAACCACTTAGCGCACGGTGCGCTCGCGGCCGCCGCTCGCTGCGTTTCTTATTACTCGGCTAACAATTCGGGTAATAACACTGGGCCAAATGTTTCAACACGCCGATACTGAGTGCCATTGAAAAGCCGGATGAAATTGTTGTCTACGGTTACATTGTGCTCGCCAACCGGCGCTTACTTGTTCGCTTACATAAAAGCCTCGGATAACTAACCGGCTTGATTGTTAAAACGTGCCCAAATTTTAATAGCTCGTTTATATTATTATAAATACCGTTTCCATCGAGAATTACCGAAAGTTTGTGCACTAAATCTCGATTAATGAATCATCGTTCTCGTTCTGTACGTTCGCTGTTATATTTTCTTTTGTACTATCTTTTAAAAACGATAGTTGATAGCTAATTACTATTTCCCTTCCATATGGCAGTGAAGCGATTAAAGTAAGTTTTCATCGTCATTGTTAGTCAATCTCGCTCGAGCTGTAAGGATTAAGACAGAGAACAGATTAAGCCAGTTCTAAAAAGTTATAATTAGATGTCTGTCATAAGAAAACTTGTGGTCTGCATTTGAAAGTGTTCGTACTTTAAAATTATTCTTATTTATGTAAATTGTTTGCCTTCCTCAATGTCGCCCAGTCGGCTAATTTGACAGTTGCGAATTTCCATTTTTGCTTTCCACGAAACCATAGACAAATTATAGAATAGAGTTTTATGTATTTGAAAATAAATAATAATTGCACCGAAAGTAATCGGATTTGGTCACATAACCATTTTTGGATATAATTTGAAAGGAATTTTGTTAAGTGTCTACCGTTAGACGGTTGCGGATTTTTACGTAACAAAAAACATACATATGTATGTATGTATATACACAGGTGCCAATAGGAGTGTTTCATTTCCGTGCCCACGTCACAGTCCCGGAACCCGTTTCAATACGTGAACAATCTGAAGAAGAGCAAACCTACAAGCTCCGGCTAACAGTCGGAAATCGCAAACGCGCACTTCCAAACTATCTGACCATTAGAATCTACCCGCAGTATGATTAAACGCTGCGATTCCTTAACAACGGCCAATAAAGCAACTAATGCAGCCCACAGCCAACCTGACCCCTCTAACAAATCATGTAGTAACAAAATGTTTCATTTTCTTCGGACGTTTTATTATTTCATTCGGCTACAGATATTTGAATGTAGCAGTTTCGTTGTTTTAATACGTATTAAAATGACCTTAACGGACGCATAGAGAGAATTTATGTCCATTCTCTCACGACACTTACGAATATTTTTAATGGGGTTTTACAAATGCAATGCCAAAATTGCGTGAAGACTGGCTCGCTCTCTTCCAGCGGGCACACACAGCAAGGTCTGCCAAATAAATTCGCTAAATTTAACGGCCACTAATTTTTGTAATAGTGACAGGAAAAATGGCAGATTTAGTGTTTGTCATTGAGAGAAGAAGAATTTAATATAGTGTATAGTCGTATAATAATTTTATTACACATTGAGAGTATTATAAGTATAGAAATATCAATGTTGTATAATAGTCCCCGTCAAATAAAACTCAAGAGGTTTATTCAAATTCTTTGACTTTGCGAAAGTCGGATAAAAATAAATCAATTCGTTACTACACCTTTCTATGTATTGAAAAGACCTTTTCATTGCCTAGCACCTCGATAAAAAACAATTTTAAATGAGTGCCAAGGAACACACGGCACGAAGAATAATATATTGTATGTGATTCTCATTGAAGTGTGACTGTCAGTTTAAGAGAGAGAGAAAAAGTAATAAATAAATCACAAATGATGCCTTCGTGCTTCCAGCGCGGTAAGCCAATTACGTTGATGCGCTCCAAGGAAGCTAACCAGTTTCTAAATTCTTCGTATATTTAATTCAACTTAATTGCTGTGTGTGTACGCGGCGGCAGTCGACCGAGAATTTGAGCGGCCGTTGGCGGAGTCGCGCTCGAAACGGTATCAGCCGAATTTATACGTACCGGCTCCTCCTGTCTTGTTATCGCTCATAATCTGCTCGTTATTACCATTTCGGTGGTTGTTTCATTGCATATTTTTCTGCACATAAAATGATAGAGACTAATTATTTCTCCGCATTAAACACATTTTAATTGCTGTATTATGAACAATACTCACTGAACGAGCTGTAAGCATTGCTCGATGTTTCGCTGAAATCATTGTGTTGTTTGCTGCATGATATGGACGTGTTGACTTATTAGGAACATAGTATATTGTAACATTTGCATCTATTTGCGCGGATGACGTCAGCGCTGAGGAATCAAAAGGTGGCTTAAAAGTTTTAGCCGGTGCTCTGTTAGTTTTAATGAACGATACAGGAAACGAGACGCGTGCGCGGTAAACTGATGTGGAGATGAGCCGCGTGGGCGCACCCCCGTCGCCGGCTCGTTTACCGTCCAACAATTGCCTATTTAACTCCTTAGATAAGATTGCGAACGACTTGTCGTGAATGAGACGTGACGCATCGGACATGCGACAACCGTGAGATGTCACATTGCTATCTCTCAACGTGGTAATACATATATGTGCTCTTCTATTCAGGGTTGCTAATACCGCTTAAAGCGTGAAGCTAACCGCTAAACTTAACATGTACCCATTATCTTAGGCCAGAGATAATCCAATCATAATCATTCAGTTAACTCAAATTGTAATTGGATTTATTTCTCAGTGTCTAATATCGAGAACTTTAATTGCTATCCGATCTAATTTCGAGCGTAAAAATTAGAAGTTCCAATTAAGCGTATTACATTGGTTTCTGAGTAGATTCTCGCGCTTGATCTGCTTAATTAGTAAGTTAGTTTACTACATCGAATTACCGATTACCGATAGTGTCGGGATGTTGGCGCGAGCGACGGCCACGGCGCCGGTGTTCAGGAGGTGTGGTGTACGGTTACACGTGCGCCCATTGGTAACTTTGTTCTCGGTGAGTGTTCGTACATAACAATAATTACATTAGTGTGAGTGGCTGCGTTCGGCGTGGGACGGGGCAGTGCATTTTTTGCGGGTACAAGATGAACGGTCGGGTCGTTGAACCCCACCGTTCGTCTCGAGGACACTGAATTCGCCAACGGAGCGCATCTTCTTACGGCTCACCAATTAAATGCATTTTTTTTGTCCTCGGTTTCTAAGCATTTTTTTTTCTGCGCACGGAGATTACGATACATTTCGCATCGCATTTAAATATTGTATTTTAATCTCTGAATTTTTAAATTTCATGTCAACGCGAAAGGGTAATATGTTATGACGAAATGTGGGAACTACGGTAATATTATTTTAGTACCAATAACGACTTATTACCAAGATTCGGTTCACCTAGATAGTTTATCGTGCTTATTTTTGTGTGCGATAGCGGCCGAGGACAGCACGAGGTGGCGAGCAGGCGGACGCCCTCACCGAACAGCTGTTGGTATCATTAATTATATTTTATTTTTTTTGTAAGTAATTAACACTTAATACGTGCCTATTCGTATTATGTTCAGGAAATCGTGAGGCGATATAGTAATGTGGAAATAAAAAGCTCAAATGACTAGCTTTCGAACAACAATGCATAATACAAAGATAGAATGATCTTCAAGCATTCTTCTTGAAGTATTCGTTTTTTGTCCAGTCTTACACAACTGTTAAATATGAACGCTAGTAACATGGCCCAAATCGTTCAAGTAATTTAAAATAAAATTCTTGTATAGTGAAGATAGCTTAAAAATTAAGTTTTCAAACTCATTATCTCAGAAAAAAAATTTTAAAAACGAATTTAAGATATTAAATCAAACATGCTATGATAGAAGCACCACCACCAAGCAGACGAGAACTGATTACCTAAATCGTGACCAAATACAATGTAATTACATAGTTTTTGTACGGCCGCGTACACGGGATAATCCTACCGAGATCTCGGCTAGAAAAGAACTTTGTATTTCGACACTGTAAAAAGTGTATAAATGAGCTTTTAGCCGTCACGCATGGAGTCTCCGCCGCGATAAAAAATAAGCGCACGCCGTCCTCTCGCGGTGGTGCCTGCATCGGTTGGCTATGGATTATACATAAGGTGAAATAGGAAGGAGTATTATGAAACCCATAAAACCTTAATGGTCAATTAAAAAAATCAAAAACAGTGTCATTTCTCATCACCCGCACCATCAGCAAGAAATAAATCTTAATCTTGAAAACATCCAAATTGTTGGTAAGCTTGCAGTCTTTCAATAAAATATAACGAGATGACTTTAGACCGTTCTAAGATTTAATTGGGCCAAATTTATTCACTCTTAGTCTCTGCAATCTCCGTCCAGTGCACTTTAAACTCGCAGTCAACAGGACTTTTAGTCTCCAAGTTACGTAATGCGCTTACCACCCTTGTCGGGTTTCATAATATCTTCGTTTCCTATTCTGATTGTGCTCGGCTGCATCGATACAATACACTTACCGGCTATCAAGACGATATCTGCGTCTCGCATTTTACCATCTGACATTCATGGTAAGCCTTAACGTCTTATTTAAATTACCAGAAGAAAAGTTTATTTGATTGAGAATTTGATTTTAAAAGTTTCAAACAAATCGAAGCGGTTCACCGGTTTTGGATAAGTCAATGTAATAAGTTATTTTTTGATACAAGTAGGGCGTGTGGCGATTGTAACCATTTTGGATGGAACATTTAATGGCGGAGTGGTCGCGCCGCGTGTCCTCGGACGGGTCACGCGCGTTGCAAACCCGTTCTTTGGCGCACTTTCACCGGCCGGCGCTGCTCGCGCGTTGCCCGCCGGCGCCGATCTAGCGCGCTCACTTGCACGTCGCCCGTGCTCTCCCCCTTGCCCAACTTATGCTATTGGCGACGTTGGGTATAGATTCGTTAGGATAGCGCATAATAATAAAAAGTCGTATCATGTTCCTTATTTGTTACTGATAAGTAGGTACGGAACAAAAATACTTAACTTAAAATCCAGTGACTGTTAGTAGCCACAAAGAAATTATTTTTAGTTTCGACTTAAATCGAACTTATTGGGGAAACGTTAAGACTCATACTTATAAAGGAAAATCAAGCTACACATTGACCGGCTAAAACTCGACACAATCGACGGGGCGGGCGGAAGTGTGGCAGTGGCGAAAAGCTCGCAACTGCATGAGGAGAAAGGAAGCAGCGCGCCGTGCGGCGTGATAAGGCAGCCGGCTGGCGTCAGGGTGCGGGGGGAGGGAGCGCGGCGGTGCGGGGTGAGGGGTGCGCGCGCAGCGACGTCCCGCGCCGCGCCACTTGCCTCCCGTCAGTCGCCCGCCGACTCCGCTTGTGCTTGTGTGACTTGCGCCGCTCCGTGCACCGCACTCGTGCCCCGAACACGACGCGTGCCGCCCCGCTGTGGCCGCGAACGCGACCTCTACGCTACCGGCGAAACGTTTCTCCCGACTTTCGTGCGAGTTGCTATGATTTGACTTTTGGACTTTTACACTCCCTTACCCGGCTTGTTTATCCCTCATCATGTAAGTGTTCAACTCATTCTATTAGATGCGACACGTTATCGTCGAATTCGGAACTCGCGTCGAAGTGCATCGTGAAAGTTTTTGTGAATTTAAATATAGTGTTAATTTTTCGGTCTCTCATAGTTCGATGCGGTAATAATTTTTTTGGTGTTTGCTGAGTTGTGTGCGAAGATGTGTCGCCGCCGATTTCCGAAATTCGACGGAAAGTTTTCGATAGCTGGAGCGAGCGGCGTGATTTAAAGGGTGCGTGCTAAGTCGGCCGCTCGCTCCGGCACCGTGTGGCACGGTGCTCGCCCGCAAGCCCGCATGCGAGCTTTCGCATTACCCGGTCTCGCTGGGTGCAGCGCCGGCCGCGCTCGCGCTTCTTGCACGGCGGCTCAAAACTTTAAGCTTTCATCAGTATTGCTCATACTGAAAAAGTTCCTTTGAGTAAAACTCTTTCATAAGTCCCCAACGAATCAATTTTTTATTAGTTTTTCGTGTCTCTTCGTAAAAACGTAAGAAATACGCTAGACATGTAAAATGTAAGTAGGATGTTATCACAGTCTTAAAATACTTTCTTTGTGTCTTTTAACATATAAAAAGTGCGTGTTATAACTTAATTTTAAGTATAATTTTAATATTTCTTTTAACGTTGTGTAGAACACTGTTAAAAGACGTTATTATGTCTTATATTCCATAATCTAGGACATAATTTTTTTGTTTCTGATAAGAACGTCCGGTACTTTTTTTGTTATTGCGATAACATTACAATCTCGCACAGAATAAAAATCTGTTGTAAAACATGATAAGAGTTGGGAATCGGTGCAAAGATTCCGACTCGAAATAATCTACTTTGATAAGAACTTTTGCATTCTCCAAAGTCCTCTTCCGTTAAGTTCAAAAAATATATAAATATAGCACTGAGTCCTATAAAAACTAAGTCCATAATTTCTTTACTCATTCCTCACAAAAAGTAGAAACAGCATAAAATAAGCTAAATAGGAACTTTTGCTTATTATTACCGTCTCGATGCTGCATAAGCTTAAAATTTTTATTTTACTAAGACAACACTATGAAAAATTTAATAATATTTCTACCAAAATATTTCTTTATAACAAGTTTTATCTAATACATAAGAAAATTTTGCCGAAACGTTAAATGATCGTTATATATGACCGGTGATTGTATTTCTAGCATTCAGTCAAGAATGACTCATTAGTCAATATAAGAAACAGTGCATAGGACAGTAGCAATAAAACACTTAAACCCCTTCGAAGCGTTTACGAAATGTGACTAACTCCGGCGACGCTCATTCCTGACGCTCTGGTGAGTACTCCGAGATTAAATTCATTTTGCATGATAGCGATCCAAATAATAAAACTTTTGGAAATAACTGTACGTACATAGTAGGTAAAACTTTTGGAAATAACTGTACGTACATAGTAGGTAAAACTTTTGGAAATAACTGTACGTACATAGTAGCGTCTACTGAAAGGTTTGCATACTTTGAATTCCGAAATGACGGTAGATAAGTAAGTTCGCAAAAAGTACAAAATTACCTCAAATATTTATAGAAATATATAGAATGTTTCAAAATATAATAATATGTACAATACTGCAAATGTAATTTGTAGTAAAACGATTTGTCGAGGACTTTTGTCAGATTCTCTACATCATTTATGAATGTAGAAAAAGCACTATCAGGTCTGTGAGGATAGAATATTTGGCAGTCTACACTCACAGCCTACCACTTAAGGAAACTATCGTAACTATACAGTAGTCTGTACGTAAGTTTTAGCATATAGAAGTTAAGCTCGTAAATTTCAAATGCGCCCATGCCCACCCACCAGCCAGCTAGGCTAGCGTGTATCGTTTTAAAATTTTGTCGGTACATTATTCCACTGAATCCACACGGGTTTGTTTGCCACGGTCTGTTCCGTCTGCGGCAACAGCTGGCCCGGCTACCTACCTGCTCAAACAATGGAAACTCACGGCGTTAGAGCGCCCGAAGCCATGTTATTATTGTTTTATTTCATTTCCTTAGCGAATAACGAAACACTGCAGCACTTGATGTCGCTACGCTCAAATCTAAGTGAAAAATGTCATTTTAATTTCCACTATTCTTAAGTACGATGAGGTGACGTCTTTAAATATGGACACGCTGAATAATCGTTAAATGTTTTGAGATTCCATAAGTTTAATGACAAAAAGCAAGGATTGTCTGTTTTAATGTGATTGATAACATTTTCCAAACTATAAATTTAATGATGAAAAGCAAGATATGACATTTGATTTAATCCAAAAATAATGTCCCGTATTAGTGGATTATTTATCAAAAGTAGTCTGTAAGCGTTTGCTATATGTGGTTTGACAAAGCCTTAAAAGAAAACCTAATCTTTTCATCGACATCTAGCCGAGTAATACAACAGCGAAAGGAGAAACTAACTTAAACCCTATAGCTTGCGTAAATCCTGCGACCTAATATACTTTTCAAAAATTTTCTAGTTTCTATGTTATCCTAACATGTTACTATGAAATATTTCGTGAGAATTAAACACATGATTAAAAATGTACCGGCCTAGCTCACGTACGTTTTTCGGGACGGCCCGACTAGTTTAGGACCTGTACGAGGTCCTTCCTCATGAGCTCCCGCCGCTTGCAGCGAGATCGCAACGGAGACATCCGGTACCTTTTTAATCATGTTATCCTAGCGGTTTAAAAAGTCTGTAATTTTTGGAAGTCCTCGATAATGCGTTAGACACTGTCGAGTGTACAGATTTAATTTCCAAAGTCCAAAGTGTGAAATATGTATATGTATGTATTAGATCAATACCAGAAAGGATTGTAGCTCGTAAGGCACTTAAGTTATCCATTAAAGCTATGCCGCAGATCCAGCTACGTTAATATATTCTACATACATACATGCTGTTTACTACAATAAACGTCTTATCTATCGCAATATGGAAATATACATGTGAGTTTAATAACTATGTGGTGATCAATACGAGTGCCGAACGGAAGGTCCTGGGTTCAAATCCCGGGTCGGGTACTATGGGAATTTTCTAATTTAGAATTTCTAGTAGGGACTCGGAGTCTGGATTAATTCCCGGTGTATGGCAATAGACTCACCAGCTTTTCCATGGGACTTAAACGTGACTG
>DWJK01000884.1:0-19195 GCA_018248815.1 Croniades pieria auraria | reverse complement strand
AACCCTCTCAATATGGGAGGAGACTCATATTCCAACAGTGGAATGTAAATGGGTCGATAAAAAAAAAAAAAAAAAAACAAGAATTAACATTCAAACAACTTTCTTTATATTTACAAAATTATTTCAAGTTACATATTGTTCAGAAGTTTTCTGCGCGGCCGAAAAAGGCTTCACTACGTGCCTATGATTCAGAGGAACCGGATATTGCACTGCCGGGCGACTTCCTGTAGCTCCGACCCTGCCAGTATTTCTCCTTGTATTGTGTCCCCTTGCTGCTTTTAACTGCGACCTGATTTTCCCTTTAAAAGTATTCAAAGGGATATTGTAAACGGACTGAAATTTCGCTGACAGTATTCCGCGTTTTGTTAATGGAGGCATTTGCTGCAGGCTGTTAACAGTTTCGTCGTGGTACGATTTTATTTATTTCTTCATAAACCGCTGTTAAAAAACAGTATTGTCCGTTATATTGCTACCTTGCCCTCTCTGCCTAAACCCTCAGCGTGTAAGCAAATATGAAGAAATGAATAACTGCCTAATATATAAATATTGAACTTTTTTTCTTATATACGGTGATGAAATTGAAAAGATCCTTTAATGTATTATTCACATTCATAGAGATATTATATACAGAGTAGGGAAGACATACGGCTGCTTGTAAGCGGCAACGTCCGACGGTTAGAAAGAGAGAAATGATCGCGATACCCTATCTCTATCTCTCTCTATCTCACTACTGTCGCATGCGAAGTAAAAGAACCGATTGTTTTTCAAATATCACGCTAGCGCTACCTGTGCGTGTTCGAGTAGAAAGAGACAGAGAGATAGGTAGTCTCATTTGATTTCTCTTTATTTTCGATGGACACATTTTAGGCTGGCTCCCCTACTCTATATATAATATCTTTATGTACACATTTTTTAAAAGGAATAAAAAAGGTTTCGATATGTCCACGTTCTACGAAAGATCTTTGTGTAAACAGTCAAGTCATTTGTCAGAATAACATGTAAACAAACAATGATCTTAATATTCAGTAAATTATTATAATGATAATATTATTAATAATAATAAAAGTATAAATGTTAGTAATTATAATACAATATTAATTTAACAATGATATTTTGAATTTCGGTCGAATGTACCTTTGTACTCGACTCGTATCAAATGACACTATTTTTTTAATTTAGCGAAAAAACGAAAGTATTCGGAACAAAAATATTTATAGGGTACACCGAAATCTTCATTATGTTGACTGCTACAACATTATTGACATTTGACATTTAGTTTATCGTTGAAATGGACCTTTACAGCACAATTTTTCGAATTTATATTAACTTATTCCTACTAATTCTTACCATTACTTTAACAGTAAACACTATTTTGTTTTTAATTTGCCGAAGCTCTTTCCAGCCCGCTATAATAAAAATAATTGTTCCCGACCATTGCGAGAAACGTCATGAGAAATGTCACTTTGTAAAAGTGTCATACCAGGGATTTATCCAACGGTTACATTGGACATTGTAATGGAAAAACAATGTACAGAATTTCGGACTTTCTGTCATAGGCTTTTAGGCTCATTTTTCCTTGTATTTAAGAATATCTCATTACATCCGAGTGTTTAATATGAGCGCTTGGGTCAGCGGTGTGAGGTTCATATGGTGGTCATATTTTCTGGTTGCGTTTATTGTGCTTTGTATAAGAACACGTGAAATGATCGGTGGGTAATTAAAGATCCACATCTCCATATCACAAGATGTGATTGCCCACAAATTCTACAAAAACCATTTAAATTAAAGAAATGATGTATAGATGTATGAATGTGTATATATTTATATTTGTGTCGCCATGTGAAAATGTTGGTGTGGTATAATAAAATAAATTAAACAAAATAACTAAGTTTATTTAACATCTCACCTCTGACCCAAAGGGGTAGGCAGAGCAGTGTAGAACACTTCCACATTTTACCAGATACGTTAACATCACACAATAGAATAGATGGTGAGCGAAAAAGCCCGTCAATGAGACTAAATTCAAAGTATCGTTACACGTTTTAAATCACACAATGTCTCGTTGTATCCTACATTAACAACATTGTTTTACGCGTATCGCTATCGTATTGTGACACGTGTCGCTGCTGCGTACCGTTTTGCGTATCACCGACACAAGTCACCGATACGCCGTAATACGACACACCAACTGACGTGAACGTAAATTCGGATTTACATTCGACCCGATACAATGTTATTCCTCACGATTTTCACATTTCTAGAATAATGTAATATTTCTTGCTGGCCGTTGATCGAGCTGTTTAAAAGTTATGCTGACATATAATTTCAAAATTCTTCGAATATATAGATATTTTATTCTTAACTCCTTTGATATTGAAGCCTTTACATTATCTAATTTTAACTCCTTGATTATTAAGGGAGATATAAGTAGTGGGGATCACTTAAGCGAGAATGGAAAAAAAGCAAATCTGTTAATCAACTAGCTGTGCCCGCGACTTCGTACGCGTAGATTTCGAAAGTTTTGAAAAATCAAATTGACGTACCTTATTTATTTGTTAACCGATTTCAATGAAAAAAACACTAAGTATTAAGTGAAGCTCATTACAACATAATCCTAAAAACCGCATTCAAATCGGATAAGGCGTTTGTAAGATTAGCGTGAACAAACATACAGACAGAATGAAAAAACCGTTGAGAGCAACTTTCATCACTTTGGTTTATTAGTATTGGTAAAGAAAAATTAAAAAACAATTAAGTTCGAGAGGAGGAGGCGAGGTGACAATGGAGGACGGAGGCAATTGTGATCAACACATATCGCGCACTTCTTGTGCGCAGAGTCCCATCCAGTATAGCCGGCCTAAGCCCAGAGACCACCAGAAGTGCACCGGTACCATGCTTCATTGTCTCGTCCGAATTCACCACATACAAGTCACAAGTCATCTGCATCTACTGCATCATCATTATCGTTATCCGTCAGGATAACGATAATTATAATAACTCGTGAAAACGGTCACGTTTTACGTCGAACTATCATTGGAGTCCTACAGAATTTTCTCCTTAACTTTCTCAGCACTGACCTTTTGTGGTTCGTTCTTCTTTCTTACTGCTTTTCCTTTGTTTTTCACAGTTTTTGACTACCTTTTATTTTCTTTTTCAACTAGGGCATCTTTGATTAGTGTAGGTTAAATCGTTGCGTGCTGTTTCTATCGTCCTTGTCTTGTCTTGACAGCAGTGACTTTGTTAGACACCTGAATGAAATTTCGAATATTTGGATTCTTAGATGTTGAATAATTCTGTACATCAATGAGCTTTAAAGCCTTTTCCAGTTAGCTTTATTAGTCTTTCTAGAACGAATATTCAGCATCTACGAACAAACAATACCTGTTGTGTTTTATCGAGGTTAGGTAATGCGGACAATGGGGATCACTGAATAGGTAATTGGGATCACCCGACTCCGATTACCTACATGGGCAAAGAGAGAAAAATATTTCTGCCGAGAAATTTTAATTTATAATAACAATATGGCTGTTGTATTGCAAGGTATAATGCTACGATTATTACATATTACAAGTACAGAAATAAATGTTTATTATTTTGTGTCTTACCTTCGGATTTATCAACTCGAAAAATTAGCGAAAAATGGCGCGAAAGCTGTTATTCTCAAGCACGTCGCGCGAACTCAGCCAGTCACCGCTCGCGCACGGGAATGACGTAATGCTAGCGTGTAGGTATATTAGCATTGCTTAGTCGCGTTCGGTTTTTGTTATTTTGAGGTGATCACCAATTGACTCCCATTGTCTACATCTCCCCTAACCTATTTCTTTAAATTATTTTAACATTACTCTATTATAACATGTCACAATAAAATTAACTAATTATGAACGTTTCACGTTAACATAATCTTAACATTAGTTGCTAAAATTTATCACAAAATACCCAAACATTCTCTAACTAATTTTTAATACACATATTCAAAATTGGCGCTAAAAACGGTTTTTACGTTGTATTTTACGTTCCAGAATCATCCAATTACGGCAGCAATCTCTCCTGTCAGACGTCACTGAAGGTAACATTGTTATTGTTACGGGAAAGTTACGAAGACTTCGTAACACGAGTAAATCGTGCTGATAGTATAACAAAATATGTATGATGTTCAGGTTAAAAAAAATGGCGGCCTGAAATTAAGCTTTTTTTTATAACCAGTTATTTAATAAGATTTTTTTCTTGTTTCATCATTTTTCATAATTCTTTATTAAAATTACATTTAACGTCTATAGTCTATGATCTAATATTAACGATTGATAATTATCTAATCAAATCAATCGATAAATAAATATATCTGGATTATTAAACATTATACATAATGGAGTCCTTTCTAAGGAAACGACGTAGTGCACAATTAGAAATTAATTTACTCAAGAACAAAGCAAAGCAAAAACATGTCCTTTAAAAAAAATATGATCTATCTTTTAAAAAAATATTCTATATTCTTGGTTACAATTCTGTTGCCAAAAAGAAATTCCATTGCTTTTCGCCTTTCCCCAAAATAAACATCAAAAAAACACAAAATCTTATTTCAGACAATCAAAACTTTTTTGGGTTATTATGTCATTTTTCTTACTCAAAGACAAAACCCTTTGAGGTGTAACACGAAAGCGTTTTGGTCTATTTTTGTTGCAAAACTATTTTTTTTTTAAGTTGGCGTCAGAGTAGCAACATAATATATAGACGCTACATTTGGGTTCATTTTATTGAAATCGTCACCAGATGGCAAATGGTCACCGTTTATGGATTTGCAATACTAAAGGTGTTGCCAGTATCAGCGGTCGTGAAGAGCTCTTTTCACGCTGTTCTTGAAGAAAATATCGTTTTAACGAAACGTTCGATTAAACGCAAAACAAAGTTAACAAATCTCTATTTAGTTTAAGAATATACGGTATATAAGGTATACTAGTGCTTTTTTCATCCTTGTTTAAAAGATGTTAAGGATCGTTACAGTATACATTTTCTTTTGAATCACATGCTGTGGGATTTGGTGTGGCTTAACAGGAACACAGCTTAGCTATTTATCTGTCGAACGCACACCGTTGCAACGTTGATCAATGGGAAAACGAAATCAAACGTGAATTAAAGCGATTTCATAGACAAAAGTGCGAGTTCGGTACGAAAATTGAAAATAAAAAAGTGTTAATATGTATATATTGTATGTAACATTGCATGACTTGTGTCACTGCTACGCCTTTTATCCATATTTATGAGTAAAGTATGAAATCATATATAAAAAAGTGTTAATTATATGAGATGCAAATGAAATTTGTCCGGACTGCAGCTGGCGGAAGTCCTTCGTCTTTACCGATCACTACGAGAAACAAACGTACATAATAGATACATATATATACCGATATATAATTGATACAGTGTTGTAGTAATCAACAAACTGAAAACTACGAGTAGTTTATTAAAGAAGGACTGTGTTATTTAATAAACCATACACCTTCCACCGGAATTTGCCGCCGAATATGACAATAATACTCGAAATTCCTTGCGTTTCCCGCAAAACGCTTTTGATGATGTAATACACTGTTAACTAAATTAATTAATACACTTTTCAATTTGTAAGGCATTGTTTTACACTGTCATAAAGCATTTTCTGCTCAAAACTTGTTCTTAAATTGATATTTACCTGATGGTAACACTGACAAGGAAACTGTTTATAAAGTGTACAATATGTTTTAAACTGTCAATTTCCAAGCTTTAAAATGTCTCTGTACGGCACTAGACAAATCGCGGTATCTATTTTCAGCTGGAATCAAATAAAAAACTAAGCAGAAGTAGTAGTTCCCCGGGGATGTACCAGAGATTCATCTATGTCTTCTGTGAAACAATTATTACTATAACGCTCATGGTATAACGCATCCGACCTAGGCACATCTCGATGATCTGGCCATCCAACGGCTGCATGGTACGTGGTCCCAAAAGCTGTGCTACGCGCTCCACAACCAGTTCAGCGTGTAAATTATGAACAAAAACTTCCTCCGGAAGGCCTAGAAACGGTCTGAAATACGCTGATGATGACTATCTCAGTCTTTGGGAGTAGCAACGCGTCTACATCTTATTTCGAATATCACAATCAGTAAATTAACTAAACACGCTCATACTAACCGGACTAATGAAACTAACAAGTCCTATTCATGCAGTCCTATCACTTATATCACTCAGTTAATCTTATTACCAACTTGTATTGTTTCAACGGACACCAACTGTCTTATGTCAAGTCTTGTTCGAGATCTGTCACAGATCTGTAGGAACGGCAGTGGCTACTTATGGCTACTGCCTTCTCCTAAGCTACGCTATGAAAAAATTTTATAGCATAACATATAAAATCCGTCAGAGGCCGCCTGTGACACAGCAGAACAAAGACAAAATGATATTTGAAATGAGAAGCATTCGTAATCTCACTCACGCGACCGTCTAGTGGCACAAAGCCCATTGTTCAAGCCGCTCGAGACTGCCATACATACCCACAGTACGAGCGGCTACAAGTGACAGTTGTACCGTCAGCAAAAGCATCACAGTTTGAAGAATCACATTTTTGGTTTTTTTATTTTTATGGAATTGCATTAGTACTCTAATTTAAAAAAAATCAATGGGAAAAAGTGTTATACTATAACAATTATTTGGATTCTTTTAAGTTTTTGATTGTCTCGTTGGTCGAGTGGTTGCAAGCGCGACTGCCGATCGAGAGGTTCTGGGTTCAAATCCCGAGTCGGGTACTATTGGATTTTACTAATTTAGAATTTCTAATAGTGACTCGGAGTCTGGAATTGTACCCGGTGCATGGCTCACCACCTATTTCATGGGAATTAAACGTAACTGGTGATACTTGAGAGTGAGAGGTAGGCAAAGGATCACTACACTCCTCTGCCTACCCCTTTGAGGGTTACAGGCGTGAAATTAAATAATATAGTAACATACGTGATGATGTTAAATAATATAGTGACATACGCGTACGAGTAAAAGTGAAAATAAATATATATGTATTATGTAATTTTTATATATTTAAATACTGAATAGATCAAAATCATTAAACTTTTGTATACTATAATTATAAGTAACCATTTCAGAATATCCGTATAGGTTATTAGATCATCTCTATAATGTTTTATTCAGATATTTTTTTTTTTTTTTTTAATCGAAGCACATGCCTTTGAAAAAACTAACCAAAGTTATCAGACTCGCAAAACCCCGCGGACTAAAAGGCATCTCGATCTTATAGCATCGCCGAGCACAACTTCATAACTATTTTAAATGGATAATCTTACAGTAAAGTTTAAAACATTGGACGGCCACAAAGAAAACTTCGACAAAAGGCTGGCTCTAATTGAATTAAGGCTAAGTAGAAATCGCTTCTGTTCAAATAAACGTGGAAGGCTTTATAATGCTTTTACATTTTACATTATAATAAAATTTACTGAGACGTATATGACCATAGTTTACGGAAATGCGAAAAATGTTAGTGTGCACTAGCCTTATTAAATATATGTATACTTATCGCTAAGTACTATTACAGTCCAAGCCAAAAACGCTAAACGAAATATTTCTTAGAACAGGAAATCTATATGAAGTAATGGTTGCCATGGGCATAAAAGGCCTACACCAGGCTGGCGCGCCCTGAGTCTCTTGGGACCATTACTGGAGTGTGAGGTATTTAAGGATGGGCTCCAACATACCGGCTGCTGCGTAGAAGTTTTTATTCGACAACACAGCATTTTATTGACGAACTAATTTGTTTTACATCTGCATATTTGTGCTTGTAAGGTTCTGGCACTCACCCACTTGAAATTCCAGTTTGGAAACCAAATACATAGCATGTTTTAGGCGTAATTAATTAGGGAATACTTTCAATATATACCTTAATAATTGTTACAGTTATTGTTTCATGTACCATGTTTTCACCAGCAGCAGCCTGCGTGGACGGATAGATATAAAAAAAAAATTTAAAACGACAATATTTCTACTTTATATGCGGACGGTACTCAGCACACAAGATGGCATCGCGCCAACACAGTATGCCGGTAATTCACTAATAAATAAATTGCGGCGCAAGTAATCAGCATTATCCTCACTATTGACAAGGACATACTTACATCAATCAATCTTAAGACATCCTTTAAGAAGATCGCACAACTCTTTCACTCTTTCTACCATCCGCCTGTGGTGTTCCCTACCTTCTTTTCTTATTAGAACTGAAACGTTGAAAGGCATTTTCCTTTTTCTTACTCTTTTTCTGTTTTTTATTGACTGCGTTTATTCGTTTGATAATTGCGTAGCGCTTTTGTTGTCAGTAATAGTAAAATTTTAAACATAAAGTGAATTAATAATTTATTTCCTCTCACATTTTCTTCTAGTGCATTTACTCAGTTTTTCCGTTCGCTTCACACATGTCTTCACGCCAAGTCCCTTACGGAGTGGACAGAGAGCACAGAGTGCTCAATATCTCTATCCTTGCAGACCTGTCGTACTTCTTCCACATTCATCATACCTTCACGCATGCACGCCGGTTTCGGAGAGTTCTGACTAAAGTAGACTTCTAAAATAAATTATGTTTTTTTTTCATTGGAGTATTACATATTAGAAATTTAATTTCAATATTGTCAATTAATATAGGTATATTTCGAACACATTTGACATAAATAGCTGAAAACATTGCAGAGTCGCTGCGAGCTGGCAACCTCGAGCGCAGATAACAGCTGCGAATTAGTTTCAGTTTGCACTAAGCGGGCGACAGTTGCCAGTTTCCCGTTTACGGTTTAGTTTTGCTCGAATACTATATCCTAAGTCAAGACAAACTTTGTTACGCCGTGTTATATTAAATTTGAGTTGAAACAACCCGTTTTTAATTATCATACATTTCTAATAACATTACTTTGTTTCCAAAAAGTACTACGTTTTTTCCCCAGTTACGTTATTAGAGTTTTCACTTCATATAAACAAGGTTATTAACAATATTATTTACCTATTATAATATATATTTTTGTATAATAATATTTGAAATTGGAGAAGACTTTCTAGGATTTGAAAGACTTAAGTTTTGGGAGACTAAGTGTATCCGAACCTTTTAAGTATTCTAAATTATTCCATAACAATAAAATGTAGTACAATATAACCAGTTCAAAGTCGCTCAGCGAGCTATGGAGTTAGCTATGCTCGAAGTCTCTCTGAAGGATAGGATCAGAAATAATACTATCCGACAGAGAATCAAAGTCACCGACGTAGCTCAAAGGATTAGCTCGCTGAAGAGGCAATGGGCTGGGCATATTTGCCGAAGAACCGACAGCCGGTGGAACAGGCGTCTTCTGGAGTGGAAACCGCGGCTCGGCAAACGTAGTGTAGAGCGCCCTCGAAAGACTGCAGGCAGATGCTGGATGCGACATGCCGAAGACAGGGCGCAATGGCGCTCATTGTGGGAGGCCTATGTCCAGCAGTGGACTAAAATAGGCTGATGACGACGACGAATAAAATGTAAATAAATTTTATGAACAATTCCACTAATATTGCACGATATAAGATAATAGCGAAAGTGCTGTTAACACGTCCCCTTTACGACTTTTAAAGTTAACATAACCTGGTCTAACAGCAACTGTTATGACTGTTGTTTTGTTAACACAAAGGGTTTTATCCTAAAGGGTGGTTCACACGAGAATACTTTATACAACTATCTGGAGAATTTCACTTGTGATAGTTATATGTAATGTACGAAACCTGTTTTCTTAGGCTACGTGTACACTATACATTGAAGCAAGATGTTTTAAAAATATTCGCATGTGTATCAAGCAGAAGAACACGGGGAGATCGCCCACGGCGACTTGTTGTAACGGAATCATTTGTTTACTATTATAAGTGATGTAACCGGGGATCAAACTCGAAAAATCCTGTTTAGTGTCGTTAGTCATTAGAAGTCATTAGTGTTACAATATGAAGTTAAATAAATGACAAGTCGATATTTTCCTGATTTATAAGCAATAATTACTGTTTATGATTATACATAGACACGCCCGCACGCACGCACGCACACACACGCATGCACGCACCCACGCACGCACGCACACATAATATGTATATATGTATGTATATACGTATATGTATGTATAAACGTATATGTATGTATATACGTATATGTATGTATATACGTATATGTATGTATATACGTATATGTATGTATATACGTATATACATGTATCCGTTTCTCAAATTTATAAATTCATGAATAACCGTCACAATGAATGATTCATTGATCCTGACTACTGGGCCAGGATGGACTGGGATCAATATCTACCCCGGACAAATATTCCTGTGATGAGCACAAGTATTGGATTTCTCTGGGTGCAAACATATAAATACATACATAGTTGTCAATGATTTGTTACCACAATATGCTCTTTTCTAGCCTACTTTGCTATCGGGGCCCTTGTGTGGAAATGTCCTACAATATTTGATGGAGCAAAGGTATTATGGGCAAAAACACCCGTTGCGAAAGTTTATGCCCAACAGGGGACGGAGACAGGCTGATAATGAAACATTTATTGTGATCATTACTCAGCAATATTCGAATTTTGATACCTACGTCACATACATTAGCGCATCCTTAATTTAAATTCCTAGAAACAACACGGAGTCCGAATTTGTGCCCGGTCTATGACAACACGCTTTACCGCCTATACCATGGAACGCACATAAACCCTTCAGAGAAATACAGGCGTGATGTTACATATAGATTTCACGTAGACAAACGTATAAAGACCAAATATACGTAGCGCGCAGTATTTTTGCCGTTTTTTGCAAACACGTACATGAAATTTACACGTGAATTACCGCTTTTGTTTGACGTCCATCAAAGAATTTAATATCGAAACTGTTCGTGTTTCATTCGCAGCTTGTCCATTTGGTTTCATAACATTAACGTTCAGTTTCCAGCAGCAGATGCTCGAACGTTTTTTAATCACTGCAGTGGAACTTGTGTCGTCAGCTGTGATTAATTTAATTCCTCTTCACTTCTCGTGTACTGTCTGGTGTGCTTCTTGTTTTTAATAAGACATATGTATATTGTTTTTATCATCACGCCAGATCCGTTACGGTGTATGCAGAAAACACCGAGCATATCTCTATTCTTCAACATCTTATATGCTTTTACATTTGCACCTATTTTACACGCGCGCTTAATTTCTTCCTCATCCCCCTTTTACCCGCACCTTTTGATCTCTATGACGCAATTAATATTTCGTGTTAAGCAAAAAATTACATGCACGTAAAATTCACTGCAAAAATATCTATAAACAAGCTGCTGTAAAAGTCCTTAATAAATACTCGTATGCCGCAATTTATTCAGTGCGTTAAAATGTATAGTGAAGTACCCTCACACAAAGGGGTGGAAAGTATAACTCAAAATGTTCAGCCGCGCGCCCCTATTAATATTTACGTGCGCATGTGACGTCATTTATTCCCAACATGGCCGATGGAGCACAAAATATAGAGCTTAAAAAACATTTAATTCAAGATCTGGCGTCACAATTAAATGTGAATGATTGGTACGGAATGAATGAATGGTATGGAATGATTGAATGGCATGGATTGAATGAATGGTATGGAATGAATGGTATCGAATGATGAAATGAATAAATGTATGAATAGATTAATGAATGAACCTCCAACACCAACCCAGCGTGGAGGCTATGGGAAAAGAACGTTTTGGGGAAGCTTGCGTCCAGCAGTAGACTGAAATAGGTTGGTGTTGATGAATGGAATGAATGATACCAGTAGATTGATTTGCAGCTACCTCTTTTGCGGACCATATAATATGCAAGAAGATTTTTTTTTATATTCATTAGTCTAGCTTTTGGCCACAGACTTGCCTGATGGAAAGCAACGATGTGGCCTATTATGTAGGAAGCTTGCCTAGTAAATGTCAATTCACATAAAATTTGAAGAGGTCCAGGTTGTAATTATCAGGAAACACAGACGCAGGCAGGGAATTCCACTCCTTGGCCGTCCGAATTAAAAACGATGAAGAATATCGTTTCGTTCTGGTTAACAGAACGTCTACCAGAAATGGATTGAAGCCCGCCGTACGTCTGGACGTCCGATAGTAAAAAAAACTCCATGAACGACATTGCAAATGTTTACTTACTACATTTATAAAGAATTTGAACGATTTGTGCCTATTTTATGCCTATATAATATACATATATTGTGTCCCATAACTTGTAATTTTTACTATTAAATGTTTCGTGAGTACATATGATTAAAAATGTACCGGCTTAACTCACGTACGTTTTTCGGGATGGCCCGACTAGTCTCGGACTTATACGAGGTCCTTCCTCATGAGCTCCCGCCGCTTGCAGCGAGGTCGCGACAAGGACTGACTTAAATTTTTACGTAAAACTGCATATCAAGTATATTACATATATGCATGTCATACTGCTCTACCCATTTTTACACTTTCTCGAAGTACACGACAATTAAACAAAGTACTTAATATTTATCAAGAACATCAATTTCATTATCACTATATAATTATATCATCATCATCATCATCAGCCTATCTCAGTCCACTGCTGGACATAGGCCTTCTCCAATGAGCGCCATCGCGGTCTGTCCTTAGCTCGTCGCATCCAGCATCTGCCTGCAGTCTTTCGCAGATCGTCATCCCACCGATAATATAATTATATGGTTCACCAAAACACTATTTAGCCCATTGACTATTGACTGCCTCGTTGGTCGAGTGGTTGCAAGCGCGACTGCCGATCGGGAGGTCCTGGGTTCAAATCCCGCGTCGGATTTTTCTAATTTAGAATTTCTTGTAGTGACTCGGAGTCTGGAATTGTGCCCGGTGTATGGCAATAGGCTCTCCACCTATTCCATAGGACTTAAACGTAACTGGTGAAACGTGGAAGTGTACTACACTCCTTTGCCTACCCCTTCGGGGATTACAGACGTGATGTTACATTTTTACTATTTAACCAAAAAACTACTCATTTCTGAACGATAGAAAGTTTGTATACACAGTAAATGCAGTTTATAAATGCAGAAACCGGGTATACTCACTAAACACCGCTTGGCGGGTCTCGCTGTCCGGTTGTTTTTTTCGTTTAAAATTCATTAACTGTTCAAAACTTCGTCGTATATTTAAACGCGGGAAAATATAACCGTGCTGTGTTGTGCCAGGGTGCAATGTTTCGCGCGGCGGTCCTGCCGGTGCATAATTCATAACTATTCATAACGTTTTTACGATCTCACCCCCCATATAAACGCCAGATTTAACACGTTACCTAATATGAGAACTGTGAAATTTTTAAACAAAATTTCGTTTAAACTTAATTGAGTTTTATTTATTCACGTTCTTTTATCACAATCGATCTCATATGGTTATTTCTTTAATATTTTATCACTATGCTCTCCATCGGTCAGGATGGTGGTAAGCAAGCGTTAAAAAGGAACGACTTGTCTTTATATTCATAGGAACCTGATAAAAAATTATGAGACGAACCATTAAGCACAATTCCAAATCCATCAGTAAATGAAAGGGTTTCTAACTCTATATAGGACGTGGAGGAGTCGATTTAAACTAGACCTCATATAGACAGTGAACAAACAGAATTGTATCAACATTTATAAAATCAAAATAATACGGACAAATTGGAACAACTAAAAGCCGAAAGGACGTCCCCTTTCGGCTTTTAGTTGTTCCAATTTGGAACTCTGTTTCACGGATAGTGGATTACATCTAAGTCTCATGGAATAGGTGGTAAGCCTATTGCCATACACCGGGCACAGATACAGACCCCGAGTCACTACTAGAAATTCTAAATTAGAAAAATCCAATAGTACCCGACCCGGGATTTGAACCACTCGACCAACGAGGCAGTCGTTTAAAAGCAGCAGATCTTAAAATATCGTAGTGTACTGCGTTCATTACGAGATAAAAAATATATTTTTTTAAATTATTAAAATACTCTATTGTCATTTACCATAAAGTCCTTGTCGTTGTACACAAAATAAAATAACTTGCTAAGATTGGGCTAAGTATAGCGCCTTGTAGGATGCCAGTATCTAACGATTTAAAAAAATCAATTAATGATGATAAAAAAGTGTTTCTGTAATTAATTTATTTCATTAATAATAGTCACGGGAATGTATAGCAATATTAAAGCCACTTAGATGGAGATATTAAATAAACTTTTCCATTTGCAGGTGAAGAAGCGAGGATATTAATCTGTCAAGACGAAAAAGGTGTCGGTAAGTACTTACATAGTTGTTATCGCGCGGACCCTCGAAAGCCCTTATCACAAAGTTCGTGTTACCGCGAAGTACCGGCGATATTAATTTCAAAAGTAATTTACGGGCAAAAGAATATTATAAAGCGCTCTCGAGAATTAAATTTGTGTGAAATACCGCCACTCGGCGCAACTTCAAACAAGACGTGTACGACCGCCGCAGAGCGAAAACCGTTCCAACAAATATGAAGGCATTATAAGTTTCTTCGATGAATATATGTATGTATACATTTTTATACAGTATATTATTCTGTGTAGCTGTATGAAAACATAAATATTAAACGTTCTACTGGTTCTAAGGCTGCGTGTAAAATGAAAAAATGTCTAATCTATATAATGAAGCTGACAATGTCTGGATTGTGTGCGCTAACCTCCAAAACTATTGGGCAGATTTGAAAACTTTTTTTTTTGTATCCTATAACCAGATTCAGGAGAAATGCTATAGGCTACCTAGAATAACACTGCATCTGTTAACTACCCCTATATGTATATCGATACTCGTAATGTAAGTCTGAAGAATAATCGCTGTCAAAAGGCTTTATTTACGTGCTGGTTTTATGGTTCGTTATTTATAAATACGATTTACTACAAAAATATTTATTATAAGTAACGTACCATCACGTCTGTAATACCCGAAGGGGTAAGCAGAGGAGTGTAGTGCGCTCCCAGGTTTCCCCAGTTTATTTATTTTAAGTAGCAAATCTTGGTAAATGTACTACATCCTAGGCCGCATCTCGCTTTCCATCAGGTAAGATTGTAGTCAAACGCGAGCCTATGCTAAATGAAAAAAATGTTTACTTTGAAAAACTCCACGAAGTTTTTCTTTAATTTCCGAGAAATATAATGTTACATTAGTTTAAGACTGCAACAGTATTTCTGATAGTTTTCAAAGATTTTCGCTTAATTTAACGCAACACCAGTTATTCATAATGACATTTTTTTCGTAAATTTATAGTATATGAATATAAACGCAGAAAATTTTAGATTACATTATTCTCGTTTAATGCTAGGGAATTTGGAAAAAAGAAATTTTCACTGTTATTGCGTGACATTTTCGAATAAATATAATTTTTAAAATACTTCGTTGGTAATGAGTGTATTTTAAAAATGGAATATAATAAAGACAGTAGGGACGGTTTAAAAATAGTTACGAAGTTTGAATTTGTTCCACAATGAATGGTGATGAATGTTGCCAGTTAGGTAGCGCACAGCAAGATGGCGGCTTTGAAGATTTATGCTCTGAACAGACGAGTGAAGGGTTTTGTAGTCTTTTTGCACCAAAGGTGAGAAAAGTTCTAAAAGATCTATTATACATATATAAAAACTCGCTTCGTATATCGGTTTCTGGGAAAAAGAAATTGTAATGTTCGTCATGAAAACTTTTTTTATATTTTGATCGTTTCATTGCATGAGCCACCTTTTGCGGTACTACTATAACAAATAATAACAAAGCAACAAAAAATCACACATTCACACACTTTTCCAAGGCAATACGAAACAATCATTAATGATGACTTCCTATGAAATAAAACAAACACATTATTTTTATAGTTATTAAATATGTACCGGCTTAACTCACGTACGTTTTTCGGGATGGCCCGACTACTTTCGGACCTGCACGAGGTCCTTCCGCATGAACTCCGGCTGCTTGCAGCTATGTCGCGATGGAGACAATTAAGCCGGTACATATTTAAGACAGGGCGCGATGGCGCTCATTGGGGGAGGCGCTATGTCCAGCAGCGGACTGAGATAGGCTGATGATGATGATAATGATGATGATGATATTTAATCATGTGTATAAATACTCACGAAACATTTAATAGCAAAAATTTTATACTGCACTTCAAAAGAAGTAAAAGGCACTGCTTAGAATACTTACAAAAGCGCAAAGTAAACAAAACGTGTAGAAATACTTTACCAGGGGTACATAAGCGGGAATATTGTTGCCAGATCTGTTACAAGAGCTTATGAAATGCCATTTATAACCGTACATGCACGGGTAAACACTTGCGACGCACTACTTGGAAAATAAGCCAAAAATGCTTAAATATGTGCCAAGTTTATATCGAAGGTGGAGGTGATACTGCAACGTGCACTTCTTAGATTAATGGCAGACATGCCTATTTACAAAATACAATTAATATTAAAAGGCACATAACTTCTATGATGGAGTAGATGTGTTCTGGAGTGGAGAACACGTCTTGGCACACGTAGCGTAGGACGCTCTTCAGCTAGGTGGAGTGACGATACATGCAAAGTGGCTGGCAGCAGTGGCATGCTATTGGAGAAGCCTATGTCATGTGTAATGATGATGACATCATTTATGAAGAAAGAGATGTGAACACTATGAAACAGGATTCGACCTGAAACCTGAATTGGCAGCTAAAATGTAAACAACTAGATCATTACTACTGCAAATCCACAAAGTGGTCTTCTAGATAATAAAGATACAACAGCCAACCATATCGTTAGGGTACGATTTTTAATGGTACCGTTGAGTTATGCGTCAATAACGGTCTAAGGAAAGGAGTACCCTTTTCAAGCAAGGGCTTAAATAAATACGTAAAATGTAATGAGGTATAGAATAGTGCTGAGAAAGATAAACAATGAAACCCTAAAACAATGGGCTATGTATTAAAATTAACAGAAGTATAATTATTAGAAATTGCATACTAAAAGTAGGTATATTAATACGTGAAGCGAAATGTTGTATACTTTTTTAAGAAATATTCGCGCGCGAAAATGTGTGAGATTTGGCATAGTTTAAGTTTGCATGCAGAAAGAATGCGGAAAGCTGGAACTTTCGTATATAATTAAGATTACAACATATTTTTTATAAATATTGTTATATTTGCACTAAATTAATTAAACTATCATTGTTTCCGTTCATACAGTGGATATCAGACACCTTATAGTCTATGGTTAAACAGTAGCACAGATTAAATTAATAGATATGTATTCTTCGACAAAAGTATCTTAACAAAATTCAAATAGGAATGATGAATTCGATACATAGTTACATGTACAATCTTCAAACAAAAGGAAACGATATATTTGTTCTGTAATGTACACAATATATGAAGGCAATGCTACAGACAAAATGGCGGCTCGTTACCAAAACGGGGACGATTCAGTCTTTTTAAACGCCTCGTTGCCCTAATAGCTTCATGAAGACGGTCCCGGTGATTAAGTGACTGGAAAATGCAACGGAATAGAGAATTTACTTGCAATTGCCTTTCCCGGTAATATTTCGTGCAGCGAGGCCCAACTATTTTCGGCGGACAGTTTTCCAACTGCACAAAATGACTTCAATAGTGCTCCATTCAAACGGTACTCGTGCATTTACTAGCATAGTCCAGAATGTACGTATTTTCAATGTTTAGTTCGTTTCAAATCTATGTCCATGTTCAACATGTCTCTAATGGTTCAAATAATAGAAAAGAGTAAAAAACACTATTTTATACCATTCAAAAGATAAACCTTTAGCGATTAAAGCTGCCACATTTAGGAATTTAATGTTGATATATTTTGAACTGTAAAAGATAACTTTTTTTTTAATCCATTCATAGTGTTAAGAAATAGAGCAAGTTTTTTTTTATCTTATTTTTTTTTATATTCAGCCTGTCTTAACTTAATTGACTAAAGGAAGTTGTATGATCGAACTGTTAACTAGAGTGGGACCAGGAAATATTTATAAAATATTTCTCTGGTCCTACTTTAATATTTAGTAAAGATTTATAAATATTTGTATTTTAATATTTTATAAATATTAATAAAATATTAAACGTTTTTCTATCAATTATAAAATTTATAAAGGTAAATTCAATTTTTAACGCAAACAAAATCCAATTTCATACGTGTGGTCAGCGAAACGAGTTGGTAACAAGGAGTATTTTTTACAACATATTGGGTCGAAAAGTTCCTTACGTTGCTGTAACAAATATTTTTCATGTATTCGCAGAACGACAATACGTTCTAAGCTAATTTAAACAGGACTGCAACCTACTTTACGAGTACGTCAAACAGAGTTATAAAACTGAAGAACTCTACTGACAGGGCTACCCAAAGTCTTTCTCAGCACTAGACTTAAAAAGACGCTACAGCTCTGTGTCTTGTGGAAAATATTCTCCAATCAGCGACCTCAAATTACGGCTATTCTTGGCACCGACCTTCCGATATGAATATTAGTAAAAACATTTTATATAGCCTTTTAATTTATTTGTACTTCAAGCACACTTACCACAAACACAGATCCAAAACAAGAAAGGCGAGGACACAAAGGCGCAGCTTATTTCCCTGAGATATTTCTGCTAATTTTTGCTCTCTTGTACGTAACACACGCCCAATCAATAAATCGAACTTTTATAGTATGTTTCTATACGTTTACGCACATTTATAAAAATCCTAGAAAAATAGACGTTTATTGGAAATGCTTACATTTTATTTCTCACATTTAAAAAGAACGTCGAAGCAAGATAAATACGCTGTAGATCGGCGAGAGAGAACACAGTCCTGTCAGACGAATACCGAGTAATTTGCCGGGATAAGCTGGCGAAGTAAGCAATTTTCTTGGCTTCGACCGATCGTTCAGCTGTCAGCACCAGACACTCATTGCTTACAGTACTGTACAGATCCAATTACGTAGTGCCATATTATAAATCGGAGCTGAGACTTCACTGAATGGAAAAGGCAATCAATTAGTTCATAGAACTTTTGAACTACTGATTGAGTTTGACGTCTTTATATTAAATTCGTGATTAGAACATCTTTTAACAGATAGATAACTTAATAGATAGATAGACTGCCTCGTTTGTCGAGTGGTTGCAAGCGCGACTGCCGATCGGGAGGTCCTGGGTTCAAATTAC
>DWJK01000883.1:0-19198 GCA_018248815.1 Croniades pieria auraria | reverse complement strand
TTTTATAAATTCTAAGGTGTGCAGGTTTCCTCACGATGTTTTCCTTCAGCGTTAGCAAGTGATATTTAAACTTAAAAACATACAGAATTGCTCGGTTTATATTTTGTATACATTGTCACACTGCTGAGAATGGAGCAATAAGTGTGAACAACTAAAGCACAGTCCGGAACTAAAAATTATTAAATCAGATTTTTAAAAACATCACTTAAACGTGCACGTCACGTAACATATACAAGTATGGAGCATTTTTCTTTCGCATTGTTTTTAATGAAGGATCTCAGAAAGTCCCGACATATCTTTATTTTATGTTACACTATTGCTGTCTCGACACCAGCAACACATAATTTAGAAAAGGGTCTCCTTTCAGACCCAGAACCTTACTTACATGATATCTATACAAATAAAGTTGGAGTGTCTGTTCGTAATATTAAAATAACCGCTTTTTATTAAATGCATATGTATGTGTATACACGGTACATATACAAAAATATCATTTTTTACTATTTTTGTCTGCCTGTCTGTCTGTTTGTTCCGGCTAATCTCTAGAAAGGCTAGACCGATTTTGACGGGAATATCACTGGCAGATAGCTGATGTAATAAGGAGTAACTTAGGCTACTTTTATTTTAGAAGTTTAGAAAAAAATAACTAAATGGAGAAATATGTATAAAACCAAAATATTGATTCTCAAAATAGATAAATTTTATAACAATTAGCATAGGTATATATATATACGCGAAATACAGAATTAATAAGTTATAGTAAAATCTGCGAACTGAACAATAACTGTATTGTTAAATTCCACGCGGACGAAGTCGCGGGCACAGCTAGTAATTAATATATCACTACATGGAACAAACATAAATAAAGGTGCGTCAGTCTGTCAGAGATCTTTTATTAAGAGTAATATGAAACAATGAAAGCCTTATATACAATATGGCATTGTTAGGAGAGATAGAGCGATCCCAGAGCGATCGCGGATGGAATGATTTATTATTGGTGGCTCACAGCGGAATAGACTCAATCTTGTGGAAGGTACGAATATTAATTGTATCTTACGATGGAAACGGAGGAACTGTGAATACTTGGTCCCTGTTCATTAACAATAATAGTAATAATGATACAATTAGTTAACGGATCTTTACAGGGGTTCCCACTATCGTACAATGCGTTCGTTGTGCATATTTGAAATTGTTTCTAATTTAGAATTCCTAGACTGGGAGACTGGATCTGCGCCCAGTGTATGGCAACAGGCTCATCGCCTAATCCATGGGACGTAAACGTAATTGGTAAATTGTGGGAGTGTACTACCCTCCTCTGCCTACCTCTTCGGGATTTCAGGAGTGATGTTACGTATGTTTGAAAATGTATGAGGTTATGGTCTATAAGTATTTTGAAAAACTTTTAACATATATTTTGACACGTCCATTTCCTTTGGCGCAACCAGAAATTAAGAATTTCGACCGATTACGGTCCTTAGAAGCTTTCTTCGCCTACTGTAAGTAAATATCCGTACGACTGTTTAAAAATAATTTCATTTTACATTGCTGAAATATACCAATACATAGGGACCATTTATATCAAATCACAGCCAATGAATACTGTCAATTTTTTTTTTTTGCAAATCACATTCGGAAATTATTTAATCTACAATAGATATGCACAATTAATAACTAATCACGAATGTTTTACTAATCTTAAGGCAACAGTCAATATTAACAAACGAAAAAAAAAATCGAGGTTTAGAAAATTAGTATACATATGTTAAAAACGTAATACTAGCTGTATAAATTATGATCTATACGTACGTAGCAGACCACGTTCACAGAATTTCCATTGCATTTCCCGTATTTGACCGGATTTGTGAATCATGCATCGTATATCGATTTCCACGCCCGCCAGTCGGAGCGGCGCCTGTTCTACGGGAATCTAGAATTTTCCACCTGTTCTATGCACACAGACAAACTAAACGTTTTCGTAGTCGCACACGTTGCATGGCAAACTAGCAACCCTAACAGCAGTTCTAGACGAAATATAATCTAACAGTGAGTTCTTATTTTTAAAGCAAACGCACAAGAACAGAACAGAAACGTAACAAACTGAACATTAAAACATTAGTCTATGATAAAAAAAAGAAAATAAGTTATACATATCAAAGAGAAAAAGAAAACTTTTTGAGCGGGGCAAATATCATAAATTTGAAATTCGAACATTTGGAACACAGAGAGAGACGATTAAATATACATATTCGAATATACACGCAAATGATACACAAGTCCTTACCAATTATATCACGCAACGGAAACGGAAACAACATTCGTTTTATAAAAAAATAAATTATTTATTTAGTTACAAATGTAAAATAATTTTCTATTTATTTAATATCTATTTAAATTTAATTTCTATTTATTTAATTACAAATGTAAAACAATTTTCTGCGTGCGTTAGTTACAAATTCGAATAGAAAACGGTCAGTTGGTGTAACAGTAAACTTTTACGTCTGCAAAGCTTTCTGGTGTTTATTTACTCGTATATACTCGTACCTTAGTATATTCTCAACGGAACGGCAAGAAATGTGTCACAGACCATTTTTATTCTATTATAAAGTCAATTTCAGATTATATTTAAAAATTGAGTGTCACGTATATTTCTAACCACATCAATCATAAACAAAAAGGTGATACTTACTCATCTACAATCAAACACGTGTATATATAAACACGTTAAACCTAACAGAAACTAACTAACTGATCACGCGCAACACACTAATCAACGATTACGAAAAATCACCGATTTATCGCTAAGTTATTAGCGTTTGAGCTATCGCTGTATCTGAACATATTAATGGTAAGGATGCTTATCGTTATCGCTAACATAACCAATCGTCCCGTCATTAAAAGGATAATATGATATCATTGTTATCAACTGGCTCGTTCGTCTGGTGGTTCTGTCTACCTATTCAGGGAAATACTGGCGTAATGTTATGTTGTAAAATAATGTCTTATCACGAGATCCCCTACGTGGTAACAGAGTTTACCGAGTGACAAATACCTTTATCCTAATACCTTTATCCGTCCTGACCTGACGGTTTCGAAGTCTTCAGATCCCAGCAGGGATCAGATAAAAATAGGTAAAGCTTTTGAAAGAAATATTTATATGAAACTAATATTATTAGCAAGCGACATAAATTACCATAGTTATATTATAAACACAGAGTGTCAAGATATTTTACGTTGTCAGCTGTTAAGTTTTCTAGAACATTCTACGGCTGCCGGCGGGTCGCCATCAGTTTTACGTTTGCTGAAACTCAACAATGCAACTAATGCTGCTATTGTCTGAAGCGAGCTGAATTTCAGCGGGTCCATTGTTTCGGACAGCTGAAATACCTAATGGATTATAGTTTTTCAAATGCAGATACGAATAGTCGTCGTATACATAAAGATAGGATACATAAAGATAGGATACCTATATATAACGATACCTCTTCGTAAAAAGAGTTAAATTTTTATCATTCCACTGTTGGAACCGTGACCTCCTGTCAAAATGAGAGGGTTAAGTCCGCAATGTGCCACGATGGCCAAGTGGGGGTTGGTAGACTTCCCACAACTTAGAATTATTATTTTTTTATAAATTCTAAGGTGTGTAGGTTTCCTCACCATGTTTTCCTTCTCCGTTAGCAAGTGATACTTAAACTTAAAAACGTACTTTTGTAAAGAGGTGCGCGCCATGGGTTTGAACCCAGCTCCCCCGGAGTGTGACGCTGAATTCTTAACCACTAGGCTATCACTGCTTTTTAATTTCAATTAGAAAAGGTTTTTCTAAACTCTAAGGTGTTATATTTAACGTTTGCTACGTTGTATGTTTGCTGACCGATAGTTAATATAAATAAACAAAAACGTATTGCAGGACGTGTTGTTTGTTAACAAATGACGTATCGTGACACGCACTTTCTTATCGGAGTTCACGAGTCATTAAACAGTCCAAATTAATATATTTATTTTAAGTGAACAACGGAATAACAATAATCGCTTTAAATGTATTCATCTGTACCGCTCGTAACGAAGTCCCAATAACTATGTCATTATTACACCGTTATGTTATTAGAATACCGTCACGCCAGGTTCCCTACAGTGTTAGCAGAGAGCAGCGAGTGCCCAATGTCGCTACAAACCCGTCTTACTCCTTTTAGATTCGTCATTCTCTTCACTCTTCACGAGACTTTACTTTTAACACATTACCTGAAATATATTGAATATACCATCACGATAAGTAACGTAAGCAGTTGTTTATGACATTTGTGAACGCAGAAAATGTTTACAATACTTACTGTATCGCACATGTTTCGTAGCGGTTCGGCAGAGCGCTCGGGCGCCTGGCTGGCGGCCATTGCTGCGTAACACGCGAAAGCAACTATTAAGGAAATTACCCTTACAATTCAAGGCGTAATTTTATAGAACTGGAGACGATGTTATAATAGTAATTTTGTTTCCATTATGGAATTAATAAAGGGGTAGAGCCTAGACACTTAATATTACATTATTGTAGGCTATAGAAATTTGAACAGTCTCATATCGATTGACGTTTTATTTTTTCTTCTTGTGATAACCACAGATTGATGTTTGTCAAACCGAATAGAAAAACTTGTTTGATTTTTTAATCCAGACAATTCTATCAAAGAACCAATAATAGAGCCAATGAACTAACCGCCTGCTACTGGTCAGAATTGAACCTATTATTCATACCTTATAGATGTGTCTTTGCGAGAGCATAGTAATAATAAGAATATTAATAGCAATCTGCTTAATAAACATTAACCTGAACTACACAGTTCGTATATTAACGTAACGTAACATCACGTCTGTAATCCTCGAAGAGGTGGGCAGAGAATGTAGCGAACTCCCACGTTTCACCAGTACATTAAATTAAGAATACAAATTTACTTCGGAGATATAAATAACTATACTTTGGAAACACTGTAATACATCGAATATATTAGGTACAGAAAGGTATCGGGTCAAAGCGAGCAACCACTCATAATAAAGATAAAACAAAACTTCCCTTTAATATAAAGGCTAATAAAATTTATATAACACAATGGAGTCAGTCTCCGTCGCGACCTCGCTGCAAAAAGCGGGAGCTCATGAGGAAGGACCTGGCAGGCAGGTCCGAAACTAGTCGGGCCATACCGAAAAACGTACGTGAGTTAAGCCGGTACATATTTGATCATAAAACAATGAAGTTTTTGAAATAAATATACTTTTATTTTGCTCAGTTGTATTCATTACTGTGGACCTACTAAAATACTATAAAATATCATTCATTCAATACAAATGTCAGAGTTCAAAGCTAACGTTAAAGTAACCGTTAACATGTTACGAAGCTTTAAGTCAGTCGCTTAAAGTATTGTTTTTATTTAATCACAAAAAACTTGCGTTTAAACTAAAGCTTTTCATTTTCTATACTGTGACATTCCAAAAATAAAATGAAGTATTTAATCGACATAAATTTCATAAGTGACTCTCATTCATGCACATAGTTCCAAGATGTTAAAATTCCTATTCGAGGACAGTTTCACTCGTTTAGTGATAAAGGGTGGGGGGAGAGCGGGGAACGGGGAGTTCTCTATCTTTCTTACGTCCACTGCTAACCAATACAGAGCTCAGTGGCGTGCTGTTGAAGAGGCCTATATCAAGCAATGAACGGGAGCAGGCTGATGGTGTTGATGATGAACCAATGCAGTTTGGCGAAGATACTTAGGGTTCAACGAACAAAGAACGACGAAATACTCTTAATCACTCCGAAAACTAACATTTCTATTTTAATGTCCTGCGTCAGATACTCATAATTTGAAGCACATAATATATAAAAGTGCAAATACGCCCTTCGAGGAGGCCATGTCCAGTAGTGACCTGCGACACGTTGAAGATTTTAATAAATAATTACAAACCTACTTACATAACTCCCTTCAACACATCAGGTACATATGTATATTAAATTCTTATTAAAAAGTATTTTAAAAACCATCTTTTATGCACGTTCTAACTCTACATGGTACTCTATAAACTCTACATGCTTGTTTACTGCTCCTAAAGTATATGGCAACATTCTACATATGTTCGCGCTGTCATATTCCCGCCAAGTAAGATACAGCAGACGTCCCGGATGCAATCCACGCCGTAGAACGGATGTCAGCGGCGCTCGTAACGCGGTACCCGGGTGTATTGTGAAATCTGAAAACCTTGTGCAGTCAACTAGATTTTATAAAATATGCACATTTATATTTACACTGCAATATTCAACACAGATGCGGTCTGTTAAATGTATGCACGTCTGGAATATTCGTGTTTTAAATGACAAATTAATAATAATAATAATAATAAAACTTTATTGCCATTTACAATAGGTAACAAAAATATAGTACAGTAGCACATCATGGGCAACAGGAGGCAACTCAGCCGATGCTAACTCTTGTTTGGTATCCCGAGTAGCGCTGATTTTCAGGTGCCCCCCTTCATCCCTCTGGTGTTATGCGGGATTCTATTTTATGTTTATGCCGCCAACCGTATTCCTTGTATTTCTAAATTAATTTTAACAATATAACAGTATCTTACTTGTATTGGCAATACCTTATTAAAGTTGATAATATTACCACCCAGGGGAACAACGTTGTCATCTAGACGACAGTGCTGCCATCTGTACAATGACTTTGATTCTACTCGCCACAACAAAAACACAATAATTTTTTTTTATTATTATCATTTTGTTTACATACTTAAAAATTTCCTAACATTTCATATATAATATAAAAATGTTTTATGTGCATATTCACTCGAATCATAGTTTGCAACTTCCCTATTTCGAAAAAAGAATTATATTTTAGTATTTGTAAACGAACAAAGTACCGAAAAACTATATTATATTACGTTGAACTCTCCACAGCAACATACGAGGCGCCGAGGAGTCGAGACTGCCATAGTGAACGCCCTACGCAGATTTTCGGGACGAAACAAACTGTCTGTATAAACCATTGCGAACGGAGTTTGGAAATTAGATTTTATGATAATGAACGACGATAAAATCCTCGGGATAAATTGCGACATGAACGCATACACTGAACATCAAAAATGTGGCAACACCGACAAGCTGTCAAAATTGAACAAAAAATTGATGAGATAAGAAATACGTCAGCTATACTAAACAAAGATGCGTTCGTGTGCAAATAAGCTTTTAATCATCACAATTAAACAGTATGTATCCCAAGTTTGAGCCAGATCAGCAAATTTTTTTTATCCAATAAATGTTTTACGATATTCTTCAAATTGGTACATCTATTGTATTAATAATAATAATCGACCCGTTTATCATTCCACTGTTGGAATGTGGGTCTCCTCGTATATTGAGAGGTTTAAGGCCATAGTCTGCCATGCTGGCCAAATACGGGTTGGCAGACTTCACACGCCATAGTATTTTTTACTTTATAAATTCTAAGGTGTGTAGATTTCCTCACGATGTTTTTCTTCAACCGTTAAGCAAGTGATATTTAAACATAAAACGCACTTTTTTTAAAGAGGTACGCGCCATGGATGTAAACCCAGCACACCGGAGTGAGAGGCTGAATTCTTAACCACTAGGCTATCACTGCGTAAATTGTATTAATGAACCGATTAAAAAACCAGAAACGTTAAGAAACGTATTTTTGAAATTAGGGCGCACAAATGCCCTGATAAGACAGGGCGCGATGGCGCTAATTGGGGGAGACCTATGTCCAGCAGTGGACTGAGATAGGCTGATGATGATGACGATGAAACTCAGACTAAACCGACAAACATATAAACAGACGAAAACTCTAAAAACCGTCGTTTTAGGTTCTATTGCGTTAATAATGACCTCTAAAAATAGTTTTACACAAATATTGTCCATGTACAGATACCGATCAGTAACAATTTTATTATATATAGGCAGTTAAGAAGAGTCATGATAAAGTATCATCTTTCTTTAATAAATCGTTATTTAAAAAATATTTCTTCTTTCACTGCTGCAAAGCAATGATGTCACACTATTAGCCACGAGTCCATTCAAGGGACCTAGAACACACTTACATCGCCCGTATCCCCAAATATATGATAATAGATACGGGTTAATGGTGAACCCTGGTCTCGGTAAGTATCCAACCGCTGTAAACACCTCGGACAAGGGTCAGCAACCAAGACGTAACAATGACAACCAGGAAACCATCATGAAAGTACTACACTATTAAGCTTCTAAAGCTCAACTCATGTCCGCAACCGCCGGGCATTAATTAATACATAGCATCATTAATCATTACCTAAATCATTTGCGACGAAAGCCCGTTTTGTAGTGTTAAAAGAATTATGGATGTAGTAAGTACATAGCATTTATCCCTACTCATGTTTTTACGTCTATAAGCCTTACGCTTGTTTGGATATTTATAACAATGTGAGAAAGAGGAGAGGCTTCATCGCTTGCTAATTGAACTGATTCATTATATTCGAAAATTACTTTACCGTCTTTTGCTCATCGACCCCTTTGTTTTGCTATTGACTTGGGTGTTCTCTTAGAATAAAAAGCTTAAGGGCTCTATCACGCTGATCAAGTGAAGATTGGCAGTGATTACGCTCAGAAGAACTTTATGGACTCTCTACTCTGTTAAAAATTACGAACTCTACGCCCACGACATATTCCTTCACCGTTACAGGGGATGATTTCGCGAATGATTCAGCGAATGAGATCGTTTAAATCATTATATAATATTCCATGGTCGTACCTATCTAATTACTTGTAGTTATCATGCAAACATTGGCCTTTTCGCCCAAAAAATCTTTTCTTGTATTCTGGCAAAATAACGAACGTGACATGGAAGAAATCGTGTTCGTGATTTGAATATTTTCACTTGGAATAATAAAAATTGGTTTCTGCTGAATTTGTGCAAAAAAAAAATTTGAATATTTTGTTCTCTTTTATTATTTACTTAATGAATATGTTGCAAGAAAACATAATAATCGGGAAAACGTTCGCCATATTCCAAGCACATAATTAAAAAATAAAAACTTAATAGGTATCCTATTTTTGTCATTTTATGTTTAAATGAATAAATGGAGGTCATTCCTTAATTTGACAACACATAGCCCAATAGGAAAAAACTATCAAAGCGATTAATTATAATATATGTATATGTAGTCACCTATATGTCTGTCACCTATATGTCTGTCACTTATATGTCTGTCACCTATATGTCTGTCACTTATATGTCTGTCACCTATGTCTGTCACCTATATGTTTGTCACCTGTCTTACTAAATTATGATGACTTCGGAGACCCAATACGTACCTCCTCTAAGTAAAACAATTATCTGATTTTGATTAAAAACTATTTTTTCACAATCCACAATTTAAAAAAATAATTACCATGGCCTTAACCTTCCCATTCTGAGAGGAAACTTGTGTTTCATCACTGAAATGATAAAAAGAATCGAAAAAAACTGAGAAAAACGAAACGAATCCACTACTTTACAGAGTCCAATAAAAATGAATAATTTAAAAGAAAAATATATGTACTTAACAGTAACGGGGGGAAATTTTTAAAAATCCTTGCACTACGCTTGCTTTACAACAGGAGATTTTCTTCAACTCACGAACATACATTCAATGCACGTAACTCATATCAGCGCAGCGCATACAGCACATTATAACACGTGAACAACGATAAAAAAATAATCGACCCGTCTATCATTCCACTGTTGAAATATGGGTCTCCTCTCATATTGAGAGGGTTAAGGCCGTAGTCTGCGACGCCACACACGCCATAGAATTTTTTGCTTTATAAATTCTAAGGTGTGTAGATTTCCTCACGAAGTTTTCCTTCACCGTTACCAAGTTATACTTAAACTTAAAACGCACTTTTTTTTAATAGGTGCGCACCATGGATGTAAACCCAGCACCCCCGAAGTGAGAGGCTGAATTCTTAGCCACTACGCTATCACTGCTCTTTACGTGCGCATACAAAGAGTATTTTTAACAAAAGCAATTTTGAAAAATCAAACGTAAGAGTTAACAACTTTCATGCGAATTTTTTTATTACTAAAGATTAAGCCAGTACCTGGGGTTGACAATCATAAAGGAGTATGTCACACATACAAAATACATTTCTCTGTACCCTTTATTGTTACACCTACAGCTAGGTAGCTCATCATCACAGTCAATCAATCTCCGTCCACTGCTAAACATAGGGCTTTAATAGCAGAATTCTGGCCCATAGTCCCCACACTGGGCATGCGAGTTGGCAAAGTGCGTCGGCTGTTTGTTAGCTTCTTAGTGATTAAATAACATTCTATTCCTTATACACTTCTGTCCTATACACTTTAAAAATATATATCACGTGAAACGAGACAGATAATCAGACAAACTCAATATTAAAATGCAATAAAAAAATGGTTATATGATATAAGAATAACGCAACGCAATGTAAATAAAAGCCTAATGATGTATGATTATGTTGATAAATACACTCCGCTAATTATCGAAGAAACTGCATTAGAAACAGAACAGTTAACAGGAGTTAACAAATTTAATTTAAAAGTTAGACCGTGATCGTAGAACGTAAAGTAACGAACACAGCACAGTCACAACTATGTACCAGTTCGGTAATTGGAAAATAACATCAGTTCTTTAGATGTTCACGTGAAATATGTAGACCGTACCAAATTGGAAAAAAGTTTTAAAAACGTCATAACATGACATCACGCACGTATTGTCTGGAAAGGTAGGCAGAGGAGTTTAGTTCTACTTCTCAACAATTATGTTTTACGTTCAATGGAAAACAGGGTGAGCCTATTGCCAACAACTGTACTATTTTTTTTTAATATATGCGTTTATACATGTAATGATGTAAACGTGATAACTATATTATTATAATATACTCCTGGTGTAATTCCCGCCAAATCACAAATTGTAACTGTCAAATGAATCATGTTTATTTGACAGTTATAATTTTCAGTGTTTAAAAAAAGAATAGCAAATCGAAAAGGATTAACAATTTTTTGTTGGTTTTACAACAAACAGTAATATTTTTTTTTAATGTGCGTGTGAAAATTGTGATCAGATAAATGTTCTGTGAGTACAAATTGAGAGCTTTTATTTTTTTTTACGTAACTAAACACAATAATGTAAAACCATGGTTTACACGAATATATTTGTATTACGTAGGTCGTAATTACGCACCTACTTTACTTTTTAAGTTTTTCTAAGTTCCCGCAATATTTTTATCACTAAGAAATGAAGTAAATGTGTCAACTTACAGAATATCATTTAGTTTGTTGGTCAGGTAACACCCTGACTATGGCTACTTTATAATATGCTTTTCATAAAATTCTACGCAGGATACAAACAAAGTTGGCTCGCTTAGTTGGCGCCCGGTTTTTAGATTGTCCCTAAATCAAATTTCTCGGAGAAATGACTGTTGTCCGCTCGATTTTTTAGCTTTTAATCTCATTGCTATTTCCGCTTTAGGGTAAAAATTTAAATATATGACTTGTTCAATACATTATAAATTCGAGGATCTACGTTCTCATTACAAGAAATATTTTATTTTATGTGTTGACTGTTGTGTGCCTGTGTAATCATAGATATAAGATTCCTCGTCCAGAAAGTATAATTTATGAAAATAATATTCGACACCTTTGTTTAATGTCACGACAAGGGCGGAATTTTATCCATTTCAGCATTAATCTTTTCACTTACCTTAAAGGGGTATTGACCCCCTCTTGACTGTTGCTAACTGTAACAAACAAAACGAATTTATAGATATCGTTACCTTCATAACTACACTTCTATGTTAAAGAACATTTTCGCATCTCTTCGTACTTAAAAGCAAACAAAACGACCGACACTTACAACACCGACAAGACACTACCTAACAAACAAACAAACAAACAAACAAGAAAAACATTAAAAGTCAAATGTGAAGCTATACATTCGGACGCAACTTCCCAACTAGACTACTGAAATTTGATTTTAACATTAGCAATACAATGTACCAAACTTAGGAACGGTTTCAGTGTTGTGAAGGAGTTGAGAAATAAGAAACGATTGCGAAACACGCTTTCAGTCAGCGAGTTACCTCGTTATTTGTTTTACAGCACACAATTATTTGTTTTCGTTGTCTCACGTACCGTGACTGCACAACGAAGTCTAATTGGGATGAGATTGTACATATTAGGTATGTTCCAAATAAGACTGTTTACATTTCAAATCATTTTACTGGAAGCAAAATTAAAAGTGACAACCGCAGGGTTGTCACTTTTAAGACATTATTTCAGATATTCGAATACTTGAGTCATATAATATCAAACGCTGCAGTATACACTTATGGTCAAAATTATTCTGTTAAGAATGAAGGCAATAGTATACATATTTTTGGTAAAAAAAGTTAATGAGTTGTTTTTTACAAAATCTAACAATGTAGATATTGCCGCCTTTGATATTAGATGACTCACTTGTATATTAGATCTTTAATAAATTATGATGGCTAATGTAAAGTGACAGCCCTGTGCGGTTATATATTAGAAATCATTTTTAATAAACCAAGAAACGACGGATGTGGTCGCTGATGGCTAATTCTAAAAGCTTTACCATGTTTGTATGGATACATTAAACTGTCCATCGCGGTTATTATAAATAGAGGAAGGCCGTTACATCACACCGGAAACTTTAAGGTCGGTTAAAACACCAGACATGTTAAGTCGCTTCAAACGAACGTCTTCATCGATACTCCATAAATATCACGGCCCGTTGGTGTAGTGGTTAATGAACCTAACTGTTGCGTCAAGGGGTCGTAGGTTCGATTGCTACCTGAATAAATATTTGTTATAAGTACAAGTATTTGTTGTGTCTGGCTGTTAAAAACATCTACGTAAATATATATTTATATGTAAGTAAATATTTTATCAACTCTGGTTGCCATAAACCACGCTTTCTTAAGGTTTACTTTGGGATCAGTTGGCCGCGTTTGAAGATGATCCGAGATATTTATTAATTGTATTGTATTATGAAGTATACCCACTATCTCCTCATAAAACAAAGATGCCAATATCCCACAGGGATATAACAAAATGCAACTGAAAGCATTTTATGCGAGCAATAAGAGAATACACTCCAAGATAAATTCATATTTATAAACCAACCAATAAAATGACAATTTTGTATAAGGCGCGAGTAACCAGCAACAAACACGTAGCGAGTATAAAAATCAATAGAACAAACATCAGAACGCACATAAATGTTGCACGGGAACCGTAACACCTTTTACATCTGTTAACTTGACCATAAAACTTGTAGTTATTCCGCCCGACAGAGTTGCGATGCAGTTCCCGGTGCTTGGCCGCTGCTGAGCGGATTTCAACCTTATGGGTAAGCAATACGAGTCATAAATATTGAGCACATAAATAAGTAACACCGCTACCGCTCCGAGCACGGATGCAGTATATATGGACCCCTGAACTTATTTCCCGACGCCATTCGCTTAATGCAATAAAAGCTCCGTCAGTTTATACTGAGTTATGTAGTATACGTCTCCTGATGTCACTAGCTAATATGTGGAAGCGGTATTTATGTTCTGTGGAGGTTCGATTGGTATACCGTTATTGGTGGTATTACCGTTGCGGTTTCCTAGATGTACGCGATTTTGACGCCACATTAAGCGGACGAACCAACACCTTTAAACCATGGTTTCCCTGAACAATGTAGTTGCTCGTATCATTGATCTCGCATATCAATTTACTAAGTTTATAACATGATACTAATTATATCTCTTTTTATCATCTCCACCTGTATTCCAGAAGGAGAAGACAAAGAAGTGGGATACACTATTACTGTACAGGCTATTGCCGTACACTGGAAACAAGTCCAGACTCCGAGCTACCACAAGGAATTTCCAGTTAGCAAAACTTCAAAGGCAGTATTCTCGACAATGTCCCTAATGACTTAAATTTATTTCTTGAAAAACAAATATTTTTATAAATCGCGAAATTTTTTTTTCACATATACGAGCAGTCTAAATCAGTGACATTTCTAAAAAATCCAGTATATAAACAATGTAAGTGCTACGGATATATTGGACCTTCGCTATCATTGACGTTAATCTTTTAAAAGTTTGGGCTAGACGCCAGTTGTCGTAACAAAGCATCGAGATCATAAATTGACGAATAAATACGAATGACAAGTGTTGTGCAGCATGAGATATCGATATTTGCATTTACACGAGTTCAGTCACCAGACCGATAAATAACCAGTCTTCACTTATCTGTTTGAAACGAAGGTTAAAATTGCGAGACATGACTAAAGCAATTAAATTAAGACAATAAAATATTATCAACATTTAGACTTTGGTACATTATTCCAATAAGTTTTGGCAAAACAAAATAAATCCATAAAGAAACCTACTTCATAACATTTTATCCCCAATTATTAAATAGGTATCCATAAGAATTTAAATATACGCGTAAGAATCAGCTTACAGCTGTAGGCACCTTTCATTATGCCATCAGAATGCTAATGGAACATTCTGGAAGCAGGACCTCAATTGTGAAGTCAAAAATCCTACAAACTTCGAAAAAAACTAATGGAACATATGTCTTCGGTATGGAAAATAGCATTTACCATTGCCCGCACACTACACAAGACAATATTGACGGCCTTGTTGGTCGAGTGGTTGGAGAGCGCTACCGCCGATCGGGAGGACCTGGGTTCAAATCCCGGGTCAAGTGCTATTCGATGTTTCTAATTTACAATTTCTAGTAGTGACTCGGTGTCTGGAATTGTGCCCGGTGCATGGCAATAGGCTCACCACCTATTCCATGGGACTTAAACGTAACTAGCAAAACGTGAGAGTGTACTACACTCCTCTGCCTACCTCTTTTTACATTACATTTACATTTTTTTTTTGTTACAATATATATCACGATATTTATTGATATTTTTGAAATTGTTACGCTGAATTAGTCGGTTCTTATTAAGCAGAATTTTAATACATATTTATAATATTAACAGATTTCCATGGTTAATTTTCCATGATCAACGTTTCAGGAGTGGGTACGTTATATTTTGTTAACTAGTTAATTTATCTGACCCAAAACAAGTAATTTTCATCCGTCATTTGTGTTCTTTTTTAAATTATGAAACATATTTGAATAGAATGCAGTAGTGCAAAAACAAATTAAATAAAAAGTGAAGTTGTTATCGTACGATTTATGAGCCTGCGAAAAATAGACTCGATAATACGACAATATTTGTGTACGATAATTTTTTATCGATAATATCTGTAGAAATACGTGTCTGGCAATTAAAAGATTAATATGTTCTTCAAACATATGATATTGATAGAAAGCACAATATGCTCTACAACAACGTCGAACCGTTTCGCGAGGATAATAGCCGATATGTGTAAAGAGGCAAATTAAACACTGATAAAAACAGTCCGCATTCAGTACACTTTAGAAACACACGTTAGAATTGCACTGCAACTAATATCGTCTCTTATAAAAGCAATGGCCGAACACTGCGATGCGAAGGACAAAACATTCTTGATCACGGGCGGAGCGTCAGGTCTCGGGGCCGTTTACTGTGAGCGGTTTCTCAAGGAAGGAGCAAAGGTAAGAAGATAAATGAAAATTCTTCTGTCGGTACTGAAAAAACTATTATTATTGCATAATGTGACCATTAGGAATATTACTTTGTATTTTAGTTGTAGTAATCTTTCACTTTTTTTTTTGACATTTCGTATGTGGATAGCCATACACTTTGGGAAATAAATTAGGTTATTTTATGAAATTAAGTATGGGCGAGATAAAAATTTTGCTAATGAAATTAAAAAAGATAAAAATTTCCATAACACCAAGGTTAGTCCCCTTTTATAAGGATATCATAACAATTACGAACATAATGCCATCTCTGAGATAAATATGTTTGTATAATTTTCTGAATGCTAAACACAGTGAAAGAGAAAAGTATAAAAATTTAAATAAGCTTCATTTACACATAATGTAAATTTTTTTTACATAGATAGTCATCATTTTGGATGTGGCTGCCGAACAGGGATTGGAAATGGCAGCTGATCTGAATATTACTTATCCTGAAAAGGCAATGTTCTATCAATGTGATATTGGTAACGAAACCCAAGTGACTGAAGTATTCAGTGAAGTTGTGGCCAAATTTGGTCAAATAGATGTTATCGTCAACAATGCCGGTATCATGTGTGACGCGGGTGCCATGGGGATGAAATCTATTGATATTAATTTGGTGAGATTTACACATTTTACGTAACAGACAAACATACTTTTTTTGAAACTTCCAAAGCAGTTGCTCGTGGTAGTATATAAAAATAGTAAAAAAATTGGTATCGGCATACATATTATATTACATTGCAAATTTGTTTAATAATAACGGCCCGCCGATTTCAGCACTTGTTAATTACTAATATTATATTATTTAAAGTCCGCCAACCCGCACTTGGCCAGCGCGGCCGACTACGGCCTTAACCCTCTCAATATGAGAGGAGACCCATATCCCAACAGTGGAATGACAAATGGGTGGATTATTTTATTTTTTATTTTTATATTATTTAAAAGAACGATGTATATCAACCATTTTAATCATACGCAAAGACTAAATGACATAAAACAAGCAAAGCAGGTAATAACAGAATTTCATTCCCCAGAGACGTACATAATACACGGTATACACAGATATACAGCTCCTCCAAAAACTAAAGAAGCCTGTCGCTCTTTCCCGAGATATCAGACTGAAAATGCTTTTTCAGCGCGGGCTGGTCTTGTTAACACTGAAAGGGGTGAAGCACATGCGTAAAGACGAGGGCGGCGCCGGCGGTTCCATTATCAACATTTCGTCCACTGCCGCACTTCTCAGGCTTCACTTCGTGCCAATTTACTGCGCGACCAAAGCTGCCATTGTTCACTTCAGCAAATGTTTAGCGGTACGAAATATCTTTAACGTTTTAAATTAGATCTAATAATGGAATTTCATAATTTTTTAGTCGTGATATAAATTAATTCATCATATTATCTTACAACATAATTTTGGACTTGTATCGAACAATATTATAATTTATCCAAGGTTTTCATTCTAACATCATCATCATCTCCAATCTGTCATAGTCCTTCTGGACATAATCCTCTCCAAAGGTGTATCGTCTGATTGTAAATCCAATACTGGAACCAAATTTATCAAGGTAAGCTATGTCGAATGCCTGTAGATGAGTAGCTGTAGGTAAGTAAATATTACTTAATGTGTGATTCCGTGTATCGACGGGCGTTAAGCTATTGATAACGATTATTATCATTTGCTAATAGGTCTTAAGCCTTGTCAGCAAATGCCACGCAGTAAAAATGGATAATCAGCGAACAAATACAACGTAAAGAAACCACACCATCATAAGTAACATATCCAACATGCAATATTCAATTCAATATTGAGATCGAATACATTTACTTTTCATTTATGAATTTTCACTGAAATTACATTGGAATATAACATAATGAATTTTTTATTTCCTTGTAGAACGATCCTATCCACGCGACCACCGGAGTGAGAATACTAATATTCTGTCTAGCTCCGACCAGCACAGACATATTGAAGGACTTGAAAAACAAAACATGGGACACTAAAGCAGGAGAACTCCTTGAGCAATTGGCTGCAACAGCCATGTATACGCAAACGTGTGTACATATGTTTGATCCTTTCTCTATTATTACTACCTTAATTATTTATCAAGTTATCAAGTCAATTGTTATTTGATTATCCCTATCTATAAAAAAAAATCGACCCATTTGTTATTCCAATGTTGGAATATGGATCTCCTCTCATAATGAGCGGCGGATCATATAGCGAATCTTATAGCGGTCTATACAAATACAAATATTTTTATTTAGACAAATATGGGTATAAAATGGTTTAAAATATGAAATGACACCATCATATTTGGCTGTAATCAGCATGCAATTATTAATTAATTCTAAGATGTTATTTTATTGATAACACAGACCTAATGTGCTTCTTCTGCATTCATTATTCTCTCTCTACACCCACGGCGGATTTGGAGACTTCTGACTCCTCCATCACCCATACAACCCCAATCTGTCAAACTTTTATTAGTATTTTTCGTCTTATCAGTACTTCTGCTTATTGCTAGTTTTCACATACAAAGGTCTCACTATGCTTTAGAAATTGTAGCCACATATATGATAAGTGACCGACATTTTTCAGGCAAGAGTCTGCCGCTGATGCTATTGTAAAAATGTACAAGGAAGGAGCCAACGGCTCAATCTGGCTTTCAACGCACGACAGGCCTGCCCAAGATATCACAACAGTCATGGATGCTGCTTTCAAGTCTTACGAACCATTGGTATAAAAATATATAGAAACGGATGTTACAAAAACAGAAACTGTGGCTACAAAAATAATTTATTGCAAAAAATTAAAACATTCATAGATAAACATCAATAAGGAATAGCGTACAAAGTAAGACAATAACTATAGGAATAGAATTTGTGTAACAGATATACTACAGACACAAATACTAACAGATGTAATACAGCAAAATGAGACCAAGAAAACGGAGTGTGTACTCTGTTGCAGTAAATAAACATCTTAGACCCGCCTATCTGTAAAACAAAGATGCAGGTGTAGCTCTAATAAGAGTCGGCGTAAGTATCAGAAACGACACCCAAGAAACCGTATCGAGCTGAAACTGACAAATCGACTCTATGGTACTAGAAGTAAGGTCCAATTCACTTCGAGCCAGCACAGCAGATCAATAAACACGACAGCAGAACCGCACGTGCGGTGAAGTTTGTGAAAGAAAAAGTCATAAGAAGAATATTAGGCAAGTTATAAGTAATATAATGGGAAATTTGATAACATGCGTCAAGCTGAATTTCACAAAGCCCCATCCACGGCGATGGCGACGTGCCATGAATATAAATCTTTTCATTAAGCTCCATGTCACCTCGAATATTTTGGACATTGGAAGATCGAGATACATTCTGTAAACACATAAGTACTATTTATAATAATTATAATCGACCCATTTATCCTTCCACTGTTGGAATATGGGTCTCCTCTCATATTGAGAGGGATAAGGCCATAGTCTGCCACGCTGGCCAAGTGCGGG
>DWJK01000882.1:0-19212 GCA_018248815.1 Croniades pieria auraria | reverse complement strand
GACATTTAAAACTCTCCTAAAATGCACAGCTAGATAAACGTAACGTCACGCCTGTAATCCTCGAAGGGGTAGGCAGAGGAGTGTAGTACACTCTCACGTTTCACCAATTACGTTTGAGTCCTATGGAATAGGTGGTGAGCCTATTGCCATACAACGGCCACTGATCCAGACTCCGAGTCACTATTAGAAGTTCTACACTAGAAAATTCCCATTGTACCCGACCCGGGATTTGAACCCAGGACCTTCCGTTCGGCAGTCGCGCTTCCAATTACTATTCACTACTACTACTACTCAAATTTACTAACATAACTCCAAACATTAGTCATATTAGTAGAATATTACACAAGGCTATTAAAATCTGAAAGTTACAAACATACTTGAGTCACTGGTCACTTATACAGGTCTTGTAGTTTCCGATGCTTGACACGGACTCTGCTTTCGCCCTCGTCGTAATTAATTCAGAACTCGAGCTATGTGCTTTATAATGATGCTATAATTTACGAGGCCGATAACCATAGAAAAAGCAAATCCTCTCCTTCCTTCAGTTAACACTGTATTTGCAGGTCTGATCATTCAAGCCGCAACTAATAAAAGTTGACTTACCGTCAATGTAGTGAAACGGAATTAACTATTTTGTAACTGATTCATCGGAATTATTACGGGTACTTTACCGTTCCGTTTCTATTTATAACTCACACTAGGTTGAAATTCCTTACTTGTGTTACCTGGTCTAGAACGGAAAAGTCTATTTTTAAATGTTTAGGCAAACGTCGCGACTAATGCCGAAGGAGATGGTCTTAAAGCTTATGAAACTAGTTTGATTTGGTCAATAAGAAGTCACATGAAGGCATAGCGATTTAATTATTTCATAAAGTGCCTTCGGTAAGGATATAAATATCTGATGAGCAAGATTGAGCATAACACTGACTGATATCTATATAATTAGCGCTGTGGGTCGCATTGTCGTATCATTAACCTTCTGCTGCGGTGTCACCACCGTCACCGGTAAGTGATTCACTCAAATTTGGATGCTCGCTGCGTGTGCGCGAGGTCGAGGCCCGGCCTTGTGTTGTATCACCCGATCAGCTGGGCCAAGGAGGTGGCCCTACGTGATGCGCTTGGCGAAATAGTTGAATTGGAAATGTTTCACGATCCACAAGCCATGGCTTTTGTGACGGCTCATTAATAATAGAAATTGTAACACAGACTAGCATTAGAATTACAAGCATAAATCAGTTCATCGAATTGCTCTTATATCGATTTAAAGATTGATATCTTACATTTAAAATTTTATAAAAGTTAAATTACAAGCGAAATAAAGAAACGAGAATATAAGAAATGAAATATACCGATACAATACCGCAACCATGTGTAAAGAACTTGTAAAACACATTACGGACGCAACACATTTTACAAGTTAGTCATCACTTTGGCACAGTTAAGGGCCAACCAACTTAAGTCATTAACGTATGATACGGAGGTGATTCTCAATTATATTGAAATACGAGCAGGTTTACAGAAATATAATGCTGACATAGTGACATGTCACGTCGCAGACTGCACACAATTCTTCTTTGTAGCACTAGGGGATCGTGCGCGACATTCTGAAGAGTTTCTTTATCACTATGCTGCTATGGAAACGATTGTTAAACACCCGTATATCGTTCGCTTTACCGTTTCACTCCAACATGCAGAAGCAAAATTTTTCGTGAGAGTATTGTAAATTTACAATATTTATATGGTTCCGTTACCCAAGTATTATTGAAAGTATTGAGAATACATACATAAATGGATTCAAACGCGACAAAATATAATTCGAAAAGTATTAAAGCGTACAAAAGTATAATTATCTTATTACAGCACTGACAATTACTAATGAAGATGTATAAAAATCAATAGAAAACAAATCCAATTGTGCACTAATTGCGTTTGATGGATTACAACAAAGAACGAGTCGCAGAGTCGAAGATAATGAGACATCATTTAACGCTACAACAAAATTTTTAATATGTCGATTATGAACTGGAGAAATATTTAGAACCTGAATAAGCAATAAAAGTAACTGAATAAAAAATACGTAAAATCGTAAAGCGTTTAAAGAAAGTACACATTTAGTTAACATTTTTATGACAACGCGGAAGCCTGTAGTATCTTAAGAAGTAATATTAGAAGTTAAAAGAAAATAAATTCAAAGTATGTGAAACATTAAGCGTATTTCTCTCTTCGGATCGCCATAAACAATTAATGTTAATTAAAGACAAGACGACAGCCAGACACGCCAACAGTCAATGCCATGGATGTTAGATTGTGAGAAGCGCGGTCACAGCTAGTTTTATTGCTCGTAAACCAACCATATTTACCTCGCAATCTCAAATTGTCGAAGCGTACGGCCTAGCGATGTCATTGTTAAAGGACAGTAAACAAAAGGAGAAATGAATACAGTTAATTATGTATTCTAAAAGCATACACTACTCAGTATTGAAGGAGAATTTTAAGGATTTCATTAGATGCTTATTATTTCTAAATCGTATTTATTACTGTTAGTAAAATACGTTAATATACCTATTTATACGGTGAGGTCATAACATATTGATTTGAATTATTGAATTGTAATATTCAAATTTGACCTTTTTAGGTTTCCAATTTTAATGAACGGCAGACTGTCCTGTCGCATCATATCAGATTTGGAAAGGAAAACGCAAATGCACATTTTCATACTCATTCCTCGAAATAATGAAACAGTACAAGCATAAGTGAAAAATAAATAAAAAGGTAGTTCTTATGGCAGGGAACAGTGTTGCAGACTAAATGGTATCTGTTGGAGACTGCAAAAATTGGGAGTCTATGCTGTTGAATTGTTTAAGATAAGAGTGCTGCATGCTCATGTGGTACATGCTACCTGTCATACAGGCTGCACGTCGCTTACCATTAGATAAGGTAATAGGCCAACGCGAATCTAGGACTATTAAAAATGTCAATTATCTTTCCTAACAAATACAACTTAATATCGGGTAGATGATATATTTTTCTGTATTCGTTTGGCACACTCCAATGTATTCATGTCGTCGAAGGTGTTGCATGCTAAGGTTCTATTATTAGCCCATATATTGAAAACAAAGTCGTCCGCCGGCTGTCAGTTGAGTTTTTCATTAGACGCTCGTCGTCAAGGTCGCGCAACGCTTGAGCGACGCGTCATTATTTATATCGCGCTAAATCACAGATCCAGTTTTACAATGTTTAACAATACGGACAATTTTACATCGGAAATATCATCGCTTAGAATACTGTCAATAATAGTGTTGACAGAATTGGAAGTCCCGAATTTTAAAATTTGTTCAAATTTACTATTATTATTACATCATCACGTGAAGTCCCTTACGGGTTAGGCAGGATTTATCGATTGCTAAATATCTCTATCCGTAAGGAGCTCTGTTTCTTCTGTACATCTCATTCTTCTCATACACGAACGCCGGTTTTATCCCACATTTTGGTTGAGACTGATAAACCTGCACCTGCCTCGGCACCTGCATTTATCAACAAAACTTATTTGTTAACAATACTTCTCGTTACTATCCAAGTGCCTATATGATTAAAAATTACCATATAGTCAGGCCTATGTTCAGCAGTGGACGTCCTGTGGCTGAAATGATGATGATCATGATATAGTCATTTCCGGTAGAAGAACACATAAACATTTTTATTATTATAAATGGAAATATTTATATACATATACAGTAATAAATATTTTAATGGTTATCGTCGGACATCACATACACGTCACTGCAATTGCCAAGATTTTCTCAGCCAAGAACATAATGTTTATAATATCGAAAAGTCTAATAAACTATTAAATTGTTAAGGCAGTTTTATGTACATCGTATTGTTAAATTTTCTTCGGCATCTTTGAACGAAATTTGCTTACAATGTATCGCAAGTATACAGTGCATTGAAAACCTTCTCTGACTTTTCTTTTCTTTATTTAAACCCTTATCTTTGTGGAGAATTGTTAAGAAACAATTCTCTTTAAATCAGTTTGTTATTATTATTAAGAAAGCTAGCTGCAAACCATAAGTCTATCAGCCATACGCGTAGCTAGGGAGTTGCCAAGGGAACGCCCTTCAATATACGTATCTACGAGTACGAGAGATTTAGTTTCTATTGTATCGTTTACTTGCGATGTTTCATGTGGCGTAACAACGACAACAAGTTTGCTTGATTGTCTGCATTTTAATGAAGCTTTTAGTAATGCAAGTGCGCTACAGACTGCACGAACTTTTGTAGCCAAAGATGTGAACGTTCGATAAAACCGAGTCCTTAAACATTTCGCTCTGTTACTTGGTTAAATGCATAGCAATAGATGCCCGATAAATGGACTTACTTATCGCCCTCTTTGATCAGGCAGCACGTGCCACTGTGATCCGTCCTGTCAATAGAGGTGTTATGCAGAGAGAGTTACACACGTTCGAAAAAAGCGTTAAACAATATTACATAGAGTAGAACTCGTCGCACGCTACCAACCTGCTTATGGCAACTGGCAATCCTTGACTTGGCTCACAATTATCTGGACACTTTGCATCAGCACTTGACACCGATGTGTATATACCCGTTTCATTGGCCGACGTATAAGTCGCAGATGCCAAGAATCCATTTAATGGCCGGTAAATTATGTAAGACGATGTGTTATTATACTCGTATGTAGTTGAACTTGACTCGATTATGATTGCTTGGGTACATATTGCTAATGTTCGCCAGATATCGAAGCTAATGTAGGTCGATACATTTCGCGGGTTCCGAGGAGATGGGGTCCGCAGCGATTACTTAAATTGTATTGCATCTTGAAAGCGTTAAAGAATTTAAATACTATCGTAATTTATATTTATCTAATTTTATTCAAACTTAGCGTTTCTTAGGTGCTACATATTTTTCTATGGTACGTTTCTGTAATGCTCCGTAGGTATCTTCTCTTATAATGTAAGCAAATCGCATTCATCAATAATGCACAGAGAATCAACGATCACATTAATTTTATCGTTTGTAATTGCGTGTTGTTATTTCATTAGAAGAATAATTTTTCTAGCCTTGTTCAGTTGCATCACAACCTTGAATTGAAATTAGATCACAAAAGAAATGGTTGCAATCATGGCATCGTAATCGATAGTTCATAGCTATTTTTATTGTGTCTCATCATTTTCAAGTTCGTCGCAATGACAAGGTATTGCGAAGTATGGTTCGTTGCTTGATACGACAATGTTATTGTAATTTCGTAATTATCAGTGCGGACAATTAACTTTTATATCAAGATCGATTAGGGTTTCTACATTTTATTTCTTCAATGTTAGTACTAATAAAATCGCGAACTTTAGTTTCGAAACGTTGGTTTCGGGGACAGTCAAGAAAAGTACAGACGACTTAGCGGTAATTTCTCAGGTACTCCAACTGTACATTGCAACCTGTGCTGCTACATACATTACTCATAACCCGAACTTTTTGTATCTTTACAGATTTGTGAAGCCGGACGAGGTTGCAAAGCTCTGGGGCCAGATGAAGCAAAACGACAACATGACTTTCGAGAAGTTCAGCAGAGCGATGAGATACCACTACAGGCAGTCTGTGTTGGTCTCTGTGCCTTCGCACCGTCTCGTCTACCAGTTCGGACACAAAGGACCAGATTTCAAAACCGATAACCCAAATTTCGTCAAAGTCAAATTAGAATCAGACATGACTTACTCCTAAATCAGAAAATGAAAGAAAAGGATAAATATTACAAATATAAAGCACGCAAGGAGCATGATGTTCAGTAAGACTCAGTTAGAAGGACGTTGCATTGTGTTACATTTTAATGTAGGATGCAGCCTTGGCTCAGCTCTCATTAACATACATAGGAAAAATGTTAAAATGATCGTAATGATTTGAGAAATGAAAAAAAAAACATTAAAAAAAATCAGAAAACCTTAACTGAGTATGTTTCGTACATTTCACTCAAAAGCGAGGTAAATATTTAAAAGGGAATCCGTTTTTATTGTTCAGGAGAGTTGTCCAAGAGCTCAATTGTTTGAAAGGATAAATATTACAATATTGTAGGTTAAAGAAGAGATAGATAGAAATGTTTTGAGTGTCGTTAAGGGAGTTGCATCACCATCAAGCAACGAAAGAGAGTTAAATGGATTAAACAAAAGAAATATTAGTGAACGAGAGTAATAATGCTTTCGCTACAAACAACATAGGTTGATTTCCATCCCAGGAGACTCGGCGACCCGGCGTTGTTAACTGGCCCACGGTGGAGCAACTAGATAAGTAAGCTCAATGTATTAGGTTCGACGGTTGTATTGTGACATGTGTGTTGGATGGTCGATCCCGTCAATTAAAGGTTGTAAACCCATGTTGAAGTGTCCATATTATTTTTTTAAGTGATCTTTATTGTATATTTACAAATGGTTTTACCCTCGACGTGAGTTTTTCGTGGTCGAACTTTTAACGGTTGTTCAAAGCTACGAATTTTTGATAAAGTATTTTTAAAGTTTCGATTGTTGTTACCGTATGGATAAGATTAAATAGTGCTCTAGTAATTAAATAATTGATACGTTTCAAACATTCCAATTTTATTTATATTTTTATTTTATTACTAAGTTATTTAGTTGACAGTTTCATAGAGTAGTCGATGTTGCCATACTTTGTAATTTTTCTTTAAGTAATGTACTTAATTTCACATTTCTGTTTTCACATCACGCAAATGTATCATTTTATGGTTTGTTTTAAGAATATTTTTTATATGATTATTTAATGTTAACATCACTTCCCTCAGTGTTAGTGTACATGTGTAATACATATTTTATTATTTAGGTCGAAAACATTGGCGCGAATGTGCAATAAAATGACAAGTGTAAAGATCTGCAGGCCAAAGATTAAGTAGTTTGAACAAAAACGGTACATTATTGTTTTAAGATAAAATAAAAGTTTTTTTTTTGACAATGTTGTTGTAACCTTAGTATTAAGTTTGTGACTCTCAGGCGATCGCTGTGATGTAATATAAATTTTGAAAAGATGGTTTTTGTAAATAGTTACTGGATTTCGATTCATTTTATATAAGATTAACATAACAGAGCATAATAAATTTTATTTTAATTTAATCTCTACATCACAATGTTAGTTACCATTATTTAAATAATCTTTAGAATTAATCATCACTTTTTTTTGCTTCTGTATTGCGATCGCAACGTATTGTATTGAAAATATGATGTTCAGTATTCAGGGTAAAATTATAGTTTTCGAATTATACCTAGATGTATACATTATCGACATTGCAAATTAGACATCGGAGTACAAAACTGTGTCTTAACATTATACGTAATCACTGTGTCAAAAATGCGAAAATCAATTATGATTATAATATTTATTAATAGAAGTCGACGTTGTAATTTTAAGATTGTCATATTCAGCTCATAGACTTATATAAAGGTGCGTATTTGTAATGTAATTGTTATCACAACACTTGTTTCTCGTCCCTCTTACCCTTATATTTACTAAGCGATAAAAATAAACAAGAATGATTTAAAACAAACGAAGTCACAACATTCAATCAAATTTTCTTTGGGTATGTATAATTGTGTCGCATATAAAATGGCGGATGTTCCCAAAATGGCGTCTCTGATACTCACGATCGCAGAAGTAATTTGGCGATTTCAATGACATTGGTATTTGTATTATTTATTTACTATAATCTGAATATGCTAGAAATAATATAGCGTACATAAATTCTTAAGGGAATAACTAATTATCCTTTTTGTTATATTTACTACCGTATAGGTTATAACAGTATTTTTGAAACGTTTGTTATAAACGTAATACAGTTTGTTTTGCAATTTGCGGTGAACCGCCGCCGCTATACACTGAAGAGACTCCGCTTGAGGACAATACGTGTGATGCTGAGCACGTGGCACTCGCGGAATGTTCCGAGGAAAATTACCTCGGTTTTATAGAAATCGATGTCCGCTAAACGCATAATAATACTAACTAGATATTAACTACTTAGATTTTTGAGAATTTCTTGATGTTTCTCGTGCTAAACGAAGTATTTTATGTTTTAAGAGGTGTAAAATATCGAATGTATTACGTAAATATATATACGTAATATTTAACTTTGAATTCTTTCAACATGTGTCTTGTCGAAAGTATATGGCGAGAACGTTTCAAATTTAAGGCTTCTTATTGAAAATTGATACATAAATAGAATCAGTCAATTAAAGGCGTAATGTTGTAAAGTTTTAAGGGGCATCAATACAATATTTTTAAATTAACTTACATCGTCTTTTGTAAAACCTTATTTGTAAAAATTTTAAATCATTGCCTTCACGTGTACGTATAACAGTTTGATAAACAACAACGTGTTATGTTAGCGCCCGCGTGCCCGCCACCGTCCCGCGCTTCTCGTACTCGTACGAACATACCGTTGTTTTCTATCTTCATTTTAAGAAAGCATTTCTGGTTACTTTTCGCACTTATAACGCTTAGCTCGGTACTAATATGTTATTTAAATTATCTATATGTATGACAATTTGATGTTAGTATAGATCTCAACATTCCGTGCTCGTTAAATTCACCTCATCTGAATCAAAAACAAATCATTTCTACTCATACATTTATTTGTGTTTACGTTTTTTATTTTCTCAAATCGCATGGACCTCCGGTTGTATTCTGTAATTATTAAGTTAATTAAGATGAATGAATAGATCTAATTACAATCCAATTGTATATTGTATTTGTTAGGCTAAGTATTGATCGATCTTCACGGATCGTCGCGATATTGTTATGTATTATTTGAGAATTATTGAACTTGTCAAATAGAGGACAGAATATACGATTTTGAATGTCACATTACTTGTTTTCATTTGCTAGCCTCTCTTAACACTTTGTGATCAATGTTTCCTCCAGTTTATATATTTATGACAAACATAAGAGCGAGAGAGTAATATTAGGTCCTTACCTATGAAATTACCTTTTGGCATGCAAAATAAAATTATAATTTCCATAAAGATTTATATTTGTAAAAAGTAAATATTTATTTAATCGAAGTAATAACCGTTACTGTCGATGCAGTTTTGCCATTATAATTGAAATTTCTGATATATAGATAGAGTTATAAGAATAAATTACAGAAGTCTAGTCTTCTTTTCCTACCGATTACAATCCACCATTTTGATGGTATGAACATTTCAGGTTAATTAATTAATATAATGGATTAAATCTAGATACATTAACCCTTAAAAGAATTAAATAGCACATAAACAAAAAAAAATACAATAAATAATATTATTGAAGCCACAATTCGAAAATCCTGGGCATCGAAATCTGTGAAACCTTTAAGGGCGTCTTTCACTGCCTCATCCAGTTTGAAAATTTCCCCCCGTAAAAAGTTTCCCAAAGACCGAAAAGAAAGTAAATCATTTTCAGCAAGGTCCGCTCAATGTAGAGTATAACTTCCCAGAACAGAAGCAGCCAAACGGAAAACGTGTTTACTTGGGCAAATTTGTCGCCGTGCAGCGATACTGCCATCAAGGAACTGTTATTCTGTAAAAGGAGCATTTTTGCCGCTGAGTTATTTGAATATACTCGTATTTACAAAAATTGGGTTATCGAATAAAAATAGAACAGTAGAAAATAAACAATTAATTGTTAAAAAATAAACTTATAAATATATTATAAAATATTCAGAATTATTAATTTTAAATGATACCGAAGGAGCGATTTTCGCACTGGCCAACATTAAAAATCCGAAATTTTTATGTAATATCATGCAAAAAAAACAATTGCTAATCAGCCTAGCAATAGATTGCTATTCTACATGGCAACCTTTTAACGAGCCTGGACGACTGTTTGCCCTACTAATAAAAAACTAAGCTAAATTTGGCGGTATAACATACTTAGATCTGACCATCAAGATTAGGCTGCGATCCAAGCTGCTGCGGTCAGAACCAGTAAAATGTCGAAAAAGGGTGTATTCCATAATTTTTCTGCTGATAAAACCAATCCGACACGTGCCAGGTGCACTTGTCTTCCGTCGCTTCACTTTACAGATCATCACATCTGTGCCGGTGTAATGGCTGTTGGTGCTAAATATCAGAAATATCACGTGTTCCAATTACTCAGGTCTACATAATAATCGTATAAAGAATTCTGTATAGTTAGATTAAAAAAATATAAATGTTGTTTGCGTTAAACAGATGTAACTCGTCAGATATGACAAATGCCTATGTTTCAAAATAGTTATAATATTTATAAAATTTCTGTGGATGAGTTAATTTTAATTTGTGGGGTTGTCCAAAATATAATTAGTTTATAAATAGGCTTAAAATTTAAATTAACGTCAAAATGAGCCATTTAGAGTTATTAAATGTTATTTGAACAAATAACGACCTATTTTCCTGTTTATTGATATACATATGAAAATACGTGACAATACGAAACTACATGGGTATTAGCAACAAGAAATATTACTAATAATAATTATGAATAACATTTTAAATATCAGGACCAACAATGAAACTGATGGTGGGGGAATTCAACTATTTGGACTCATTAAACTTTTTAACTCAATTTTTGACATTGGTGGTTCGGTTACTACTATACCAGAGGGTTTAAACCACCACGAAATTTCGATAATTATACTTAGACTCTTTCGTCGAAACCAATTTGTCCCTAAGAAAACATTATACTTTATAATCATTTCTCCGGCTTCATAGAGAACCTATAACTTGTACATACATAATTATATATGTTGCGTTAGAATGAAGATATGACCTTAAAAAGTCATGTAGTTATTCGAAATATTATTTAAATTATTTTACACATTTTAATGTGTTACTGTTTATGAAGCATGACTCAAAAAGTTGTAACGTGTTGTTTGTTACAATTCTGTTTATATTTATTCAATGTTCATAACGAAAAAACAGTGTAAAACAATACAAAAGTAACAGCCTAATTTACATATGTGTTGGAGCTAAACATCATTGGAAGTTAATTAACAAGCACGCATGTTCATTTACAGGTTCATTTTTCAACCTAGTGCCTGTGTTCAAATGTCCAAATATACCAAATGCTCAGAACAGGGTTAAGGTTGATTTCGATAAAGTCTATGACCACTCTATTAGATTTTAGAACATCTGTTTCCTTGCGAAGAACGAAACCATATCATTTTGAAAAAAATCCATTATTGCGCTACCTGATGAAGTCGTTTTTAATGATTTCGAAAAGCAAATATTAATGACAAATAAAAGGAAAGCATTCTGTAAGAAATATTTTTTCTTTCACCAAATAAACATTAACTAATCACTTGTTGGATATGGAGCTATTTGTTGTTAAAACATCGTAGGGTTTGATGTATATATTTTGCATAACATGGTTGTTGATTCCAGTTTTTCAAAAATCTGTAGTTATGGAGTATATAACTATAAAATATAGTTATCAAATTGCTGAACATAAAGATAAGAGATACATCCAAGCACGATAGATATCTATACCGAATTTACAAATCCTAATTCAATTTGTAGTTATAGGGGTTGTAAGATGTTCCAAACACCATCATTGGAGACTAAGGCAAATTCTCTGCGTATGGTGCAGCCCTGCTACGTAACAGAGGACGTTTTGGTTACCGGATGATTGCAGTATAACGCAGGACACTTAAACACAGCTTAAGGTGCCAGAACACTGAAATGGAAAAAACAAATATTTCTTACGAGTATTATGAAACATACAACAGATAATGTTTTCAGAGACATCTGTGCCAGGCCATATTAGGTTTGTGAAAATACAACATGTTCGAAAATTAGTACCATTTCGTCAAAGTAAATGGCGTATGCAAGTGTAAATAGAGCCATCTACATTTAACATTAAAACTACAAGCAATGTATTTACAATTGTTACCACGCTAAACTTATAGATGGCGCTTATTCTGTGCTCCACTGTTCAGTTAATGTTATTCTACAAACTGCTGTGTAACCTAAATAATACGACAGTTTGTAGAAATCAAGGTCACATATCCAATTTAATCTATGCCATTTCAAAAGTTTTATACGTACTTAAATTAACTTCTGTAATATAAAAGCAAAATATGCTTAACTAAGTAGGCATGTTATATATGTAGATTAGAGTGTGTACAAGATCTCGGTGCCAAAATTTAAGGTATTTGTTTATTTATACTGAAGCCGAGGTTCATGAAACATTGTACAGGTACTTTGACTATTACACCCTATACTCATACTACTGTAGATTACTTTTGTTGTGGTCTCAGATCAAAACAGACAAGTTCTTTATCTTAATCAAATTTTATTGAAAATAAATATGTAATGTAAACCTTTTGTCTAAGTGTTATGTCAAGATTGGATCTAGAATTAATTTGCAAAAAACCTACATCTCCCAATCTTGCGCCTGACGTCAACGCACATTCGGTAATTTCTGCAATAACATGTTTTTGTAAGTTATTACTAGGACGGCGCCTCCTGTCCTTAGGGGTGTTGTTAGTTATTTTTGATATGGGTATTGTATATTATGTTCGTGTTTTTTAGGTTATGTAAGTTTATACATTATCTATTATTATTATATAAACACGTTTGGTCGATAATGGTGTAACCGGAGCGCACCATATGCCAAATATCTTTATCCTTTTAGAACTGACGTGCTTTGTCCATATTCATCAATCAAGTCAAAACGACGAAATTGTTAGTTTAGCCAATATATTTTAGTGTTTACAAAATATTTAGCCGAAACATACGCTTTTTCTGTATGTTGAAGGCATTTATCATAATTGTGTATTGTATTTACTAGGATCTTGTAATTATCGTCATGTTTCATGCGCTTTGGGACCTTATAAGTAAGTGACATTTGTGTGACCCCTTCTGGGTGCCGCATGATTTAGTGTAGAACATTATTTATTTATGACTTTATGATAATGTCCTAATTGGATTGGAGATTGGGCCAGCGAAATAATTTTGTTTTAATGTCATTATCCTAAACTCTTATTGTTCCACTGTTGCAAACGGATCTCCATTCAGAATGCGAAAAATTAAGACTGTAGTCTGCCTCGTTAGTCAATCGGGTGTTGGCAGACTTCACACGCCTACAGACCGTTATTGAGAATTCTAATGTGTGCAGGTTTTCTCACGATGTTTTCTTCACCATTTATACAAGTGATATTTAATTTCTAAACGCTATTTTGTGACGAGCTGCGCACCAGGATTGGAAACAGCTATTCCTGTTTTGGGAGGCTGCATCCTAAACTACTAGGCTGTCTTTGTTAATAAAACGTTTCTATTAATGTATCAATTCGGGGTCACTTTTACTTTGTAATATTCGTTGAAGAAAGATAGCACTCGAAGATAAAAACATTAATTTCCGCAAATGTACCGGCCGGCGTACATATCCACAGCATGTGTTCACGCACCACCTGTGTGATAGTAGGCTTAAAATAAAAATGATAATCTGTCAATAATAAAAGTAATCTGTAAATAACAAAAAATAATCTGAAAAAATAATAATCTGTCAATAATAAAATAATAATTTGTCATTCCACTGTTGGAATATGGGTCTCATCTCGTATTGAGGGGGTTAAGGCCATTAATCTGCCACGCTGGCCAAGTGCGAGTTGGCAGACTTCCAACACCATAGAAATTTTTTTTTATAAATTCTAGGATGTGTAGGTTTCCTCACGATGTTTTCCTTCGCCATTAGTAAGCACTATTTAAATTTAAAACACACTTTTGGAAAGAGGTCCGCGCCATGGATGAACCCAGCACCCTCGGAGTGAGAGGCTGACTTTGAGCCTACTATCACTGCTTCTTGATAGTAGGCTTAAGCCCTCAGATTTACGTAAAAAAAAATTTGGACAGAGTAATCTTTGCTAACTATTATCGCTTTTAATCAGCTAAATGTTATTGGTTTTAATCAGCTGATGTTATTCATCGCGACTATTGTTTGTGTCGATCGATACACTTGTTGATGTTTTCCTTGTATATGTAGTTATCGAAGAATTATTTCTGACTAATTTTGTTATTGTTTTAATCAGTATCAAAAATTACTGCGCAGCAACTAGTTCGCCAGATAGATATCGTCGCTGAGTACATACAATATCACAATAGCCTTTTTGTGTATTAGTAAACGTTTATTGCATTTTATTTTTAGCAATTTCAATTACTACCGAGAAATATAACGCGTTAAACATTTTTGAATGGTATTTTAATAGCTAGTTACACTTAAGTAATATACATCCGCAACTGTAGACTACATAAAAATAGAATTGTTGATCGTGCTCACAGTTGTCTTTTTGAGATTTGAGGGTTTTAAATCATAAATAATTTACACAGTACATTATTAGCGCACATTGGGTCTAGCAGTGGACTGAAATAGGCCGATGATGATGATTATTAGAGCTTAGAGTGTATTTATATTCAAAGAAGCAGAGTTCCTTACGGCAGATAATAGAAGCGGGTGTCTCTACTTATCTTTCGATAGCTGCGCTCTCTAGGCTGTCATGAGTGCATTAATTATGATAAGGTATATATTATTGTATATGACTGCCTCGTTGGTCGAGTAGTTGCAAGTGCGGCTGCCGGTCGAGAGGTCCATTGTTTAAATCACGGGTCGAGTACTATAGAATTTTTTTTATTTAGAATTTCTCGTAGCGACTCGGAGTCTGGTCTGTGCTCGGTATATGGCAATAGGATCGCCACCTATTCCATGGGACGTAAACGTAACTTATGAAACATGTGAGTGTACCACCTTCCTCTGCCTACCCCTTCGAGGATGACATGCGTGAAGTTACTGTCTTTTTTTATATATTATAATTATGATGATGAGCTTCATTGTGTTTTTGTGCAATTTAAGTCTAGTTACGCATAAATGGCGCCAGATGGCGTTGTTATTTATAATTTTCTGACAGTGGCTGTATTAGTACATCATCGTTATGTACATATTTTGTGATTTTCTATTTATAAATGTTGTCGTATCCGAATAACCTAAGTTGAACAAAGGACCAATCCCTAATGCTACATAATGATAATTGTGTTCATTAAATTTCCATATTTTGTCTGTTCAATTCAGCATAGACGTTCTCTTCATTGCATGCCTTTGCGCAGCTTTCAGTAGTAATGTTGTATCTTCAATATACCTCTAGGAAACATACCACATTGAGGACGGTCTGCTTTTCACAGTAACTTTGCTGAGCAATTCGATTCCCACAGTGATGAAGCGAAAAACAGCAATCATTTATAAGTACTGACATATCTGTTCAAATATACATATATAGACATGATAAAAAAGGTCTAACATATAAAGATATATGATAAAAAAAGGCGGCCTTTGATCTTGATGTCTATCATTCTCTGTAGTCTACGTAAGAGCGTAAACAGCACTCACATACATGGCCGCAGTCTCTGCCGCCCATACCTCGGAAAAGCCAAACATAAAGGTCAGCTTGCAGTATATTTTATGCCTTATGCATTTTTAATATAACGAAATACTCATAAAAACAATAGTGTTTTGAAAGCTTTAAAGAAAAGCGACAAGATACTTTAACAAAATAAATTAATATTTATTAATCCGATTAATTAATTAATAGTCGGAGTTAATAAAACAAAGCTCAATAACAAAGCAATTTAATGAAACAAAAGACGACCAAACTTCGATTGTTTGGCAACATTGCACAATATTCAGAAACATTACAGTAAAGATAATATATCGAAAATAGTTCAACGAATTCGTCCGACATTTATCACTTTTCTTTATATTTCATCATTGTTGCATTACTCATCACAGACATACCGTGTAGGTATTTGTTGCAGGGATGTTATAAAAGTGATGGTATTGAAACCGAGTCGGTAGCGGAGTTTTTAAATGTGGTTTGTCGGGATCAGAACCAGGACCGGAATCGTAATCGGTGGTGGTGGCAGAAGAAATATGTGTTAGAAGAGAGCAGGCCTAATAAGTAATACAACGTTATTGTTCATATTTTTAAATTTCATATCACAAAACAAACCATTTACCTAGCCGTTGAAAAAATAACAAACAAGTTTTCTGAAATCTTTATCAGCAGGTACTAGTCATAAAACAAATCAAAGATGAGTAGCAGCGAATTAAATCACATTAAATCAGTGGCTCCAAGAGAAGCAATTTATAATAATGAATGAAAGCTTCGCAGCTTTATCTCCCTCCAGTCTATTTCTCAACGGGTCATGGATTAGGCCAGCACACAACAGGATGACGCAGCTGCATTGATTCCCTAAAAAACAATAGCTGGTGTCACTGAATTTGCATTACAAGCAAATATTGTTACCCACCATTGGGGTCTTAGGACATTATTATTAACCTTTCCACTGTTAGTTGGACAGGGCTCTCTCAGAAGGGGGAACAAAGCTGTAGCCTGCCGTGTTAATCAGCTGCGGCTATCTTGCCACTAGCAAAATGTTAGAGGACCTAATCTCGCGGCCCGCGGGTAATTCTGTAAACGGCATGCAGACCTGTTATCAACTTCACACAATCATACATATACACGGGGATTGGCGAGCGGGGATCAGTCCAGTTGCGAACGGCTGCGGGCACTGGCAACACGTGATTTATATAGTGTATAGTTCGGAAACAAGCAGTAAGTTGATTGGTTAATATACCCTTATTATGTTCTATTGTCGATTGTTGTATTATGTATAATAGGTATGTTCTTTCAATCGTTGTTAAATTCAGAGCCCATAAAATCATACTCCTGCTACATAGATTTACGCAAATAATTTAAGAACTCTAAATTATTCGCTTTGCGGCAATTTATTGTAAATATAATGTAATATTTATTTGTGGTATACTTACTAATATACGAGGTCACGATTTACTCGGAAATAAAATTTTGGGTATACATGAAACTCTTAAAAATTTGGGCAACTTTAATTAATATTACAATACATACATAAATTATAGGTATGAACCATATAATTTAACTATTACTTGACGGCACACCAATATTTGCTCCTCAATAAGTATTAGTGACGCCGTTGTGGATATGTGCATACATATATGAATATATTTAACAAACCTGCCATTTATTGAACGTTATTGTTTGTTCGAATCTATTGCAGTTTTAGCGTCTATCTTTTTAATGGAATCGGTGATACGCACGCCTCTTAAGTCTGTTTACGTGCCATGTATTAAAAGTAATACCTGTTATGTCTATACAATTCTTTAGAAATATGATATACCTACATAGGTTTTTATTATTGTTTACTGGTGAACAAGGCTAGGAGCTAGGCTTTGGCAATAAACTGAGTAATAAAACCAGTTTTCAATTAGGTTTGAGGAAACGTCACATTGACTTCGCGTCACAAACCTCTAGAACCGCGTGACAGATATTATAATTGCAATTTTCCAATATTTTATTTCTATTGACTGCCTTGTTAGTCGAGTGGTTACAAGCGCGACTGCCGAACGAGAGGTCCTGGGTTCAAATCCCGGGTCGGGTACTATGGGAATTTTCTAGTTTAGAATTTCTAGTAGTGACTCGAAGTCTGGATCAGTGCCCCGTGTATAGCAATAGGTTCACCACCTATTGCGTGGAACTTAAACTTAATTAGTGAAACGTGGGAATGTACTACATTCCTCTGCTTACCCCTTCGGGGATTACAGGCGTGTTATTACGTTTTTTATATAAATCAAGAAATGTACTTAATAACAGAAATTGACAGATCGTTGCAAACTAAGAGATCTCCCTCTGTCTGTAGTTATTAGAAGAGCCTTCATTTATACTGACATGCTAACATGCTAAAACTAGCAAAACTGTCCCTTTTTTCTTTTCTTGTTCTCCAAAAAATTTTCTCGCCTTGAACTCTGTTCGTATCAAGACGCCGACTTCCACGATGGGTAAGTGTTAACCAAATATACTTCGGTTGCAGTCCAGAATTTAATTCATTTGCGCGCTGCAAACGACACCCGAGACTTGTAGCTAACTGCCTTCCTGTCTTATGTACTCAGTACTGAAATATTCCTGAAACCAAGCAAATGTTTCTATTACTTTCTACTGGTACTTATAATCTCCTTTGAATTTCTTAATTTCGTGCCGCTTTTAGTCCCTACTTTCACGAAAATCTGTCTTAAATAACAAGCGGAAGTTTTCATACTAAAACGACGATCGCGAAGCCCTGTAGTGGATTTCGTAATTGGCTTTTTCTTTAAAGGTCTGACATAAAAAGTTGTCAGCAACTCTGAGGGCCTGAAAAATGATTAAATCCACAAATAATTTAATGTTATTCCAAAATAAATATATTCATTTATGTACGAATGACACTTGTACCTAAGTAGGCGAAATTTATTCCGACACGATATCGAATTAAATTAAAGATAAAATGAAAGCTTATTCGAAATTAAACGCCATCATGATCATCATCAGTCCACTGCTGAAGATAGGCCTCTTCCAATGAGCCCCACCGTAACCAGCACATGGTAATGTTACAAGTGATTTAAAATGACTTTATTAAGTTTAGATAACTCCCAATTAGAGAATGAAATTGCTTGCTGTAACGATCTATGTATTATATCTATTCGTACCGTAGGACGCCCTCCAGGTAGGTGGAGTGACAATATACGCAGTGACTGGCACCAGTTGGATACGACGAACTGAAGATCGAGCTCTGCGACGTGCTATTGGAGAGGGCTATGTCCAGCAGTGGACGGCAATAGGCTGATAACGATGATGGTGATGAACAATCTATTGTTTCAAATCAATATCTGGTGTACCTTAATATTAGGTAAGATTAGAATTGTTATAACTGAGTAATTTTGAATATTAATGAATATTGTCCGATAAGTACGATAAGTACACACGAATTTGTTTTCGTTTCAAGTCAAACATCATTAGTTCCTAGAGCCGGTAGAGCTGAATTTGTTGAAATATCGCATCAAATAGGACTCATTGAATCCCCGTCTCACTCGTTTATTAGCACATGGTAACTAATTTATAATAATAACGTTAGTAAACCACCTCTTTAGTCGAGCGGTTGCAACCGATCGGGAGGTCCTGGGTTCAAATCCCGGATCGGGTACTATTGGATTTTTCTAATCTTTTCTTTAGAATTTCTAGTAGTGACTCGGAGCCTGGATGTGTGCCCTTTGTGAAGGATCTTTACAAGGCCAGTGACGAGGCTGTATCGTTGGCCGAGTTCTGGTCCTTAACAATATAATTGCCAGAGT
>DWJK01000881.1:0-19214 GCA_018248815.1 Croniades pieria auraria | reverse complement strand
TTTCTGAGATTAGAGTGCACAAACATACAGACAAACAGACAAAATGAAAAAACATTGTTTTGGGTTCTCTTGCGTATTTAAAGGCACCCTATTATGAATTTTTAAATATATTTGCCGTGCCACAGACAGCGATCAGTTTCATTTTTATTATATGTATAGAGTACTTTTAGATTATCAACTGATTGTATGGAAATTATTTTGTTGTAAGTTCTCACACAAACAATAACGAGGTTAAGTATTAATAAGGGTTAATGAGTATTTAATTACTTTATACTTCACAAGTTTGAGTACACCCTTACTTTTCATTCATGGACGCTGCATTTTACATCAAAAATAAGCTCGTTTATTTATGGCCTATTTCATGTTTTATGTACAAACCTTCTGACTCTGACACGTACGTAAACACTGACTTCTCCGTAAACCACTTCCTCTCTTTCTCGTATACAATTCTTAGTCATAATAATCGATGGACGAAATCAGTCAGTATATCTCTGCCTTGTTATAAGAGATTTATACTAAAAGTTAATTTATTTCGTACGGAAATAATCGAAACTGCGATCTAGAATACTAACTATAACAGTAATTTAGGGTCCCTACAACAGCTCCTATAATTTCATACTCGTCCTAACGGAAGTCCACAGAATAAACAACGCATCAGAGGCGACGGAGTGTAATTTAGCGCCTAACGACCGCTTTCCTCTGAGCGAATTGAAACCGCCCGTTTGTGCCCATAACTCCGTTACTCTGTCATCGCGGTTATTACACTCTTACTCGCCTGCAGCCCGTGCGTCGTGGATGTAAGATGTATTAGATTTGGAACCGTTCAACTTTGCAGCGTTTTCAAGCGTATATTATATATTGTTGTTAAAATCGTTAACTAAGAAAGTAATGTACGCCCGTAACCAATCCGTGTTTGAAAAGAGAGAAAGAACAGAGGAGCAAAGAAATTAAAAAGAGAACGTTAGATTACAGTTAGTGCCTGTTAAATATCCGGATACTCATTCCCTATTTTATAGAACGTACCGTATAACTGGTGAAAAGTGGGAGTACTTCATTCTTTTGCTTAATGCTTCTAAGTAAACAATACGAGTATTTAAACGTAACATCACCCCTGTAATCCCTGAAGGGGTAGGCAGAGGAGTGTGGTACACTCCGAGTATTTAGGTTTTACATTACATCCTAATAGCTTTGACAGACCGGGTTGATCATTGCACAAATTTTGTAGGTACGACAACCCAGCCTGTTTTAAACCAATGTCTCTTTTTTGTAAAAATAATATTTAACCACTTCAATTCTCTTGTATAAAGTAGCGTGTTATTCGAAAACGTATAAAAGACGGTCATCTTCCTTTCCCTCAATATAAAACGGGGCGTGGTCTCAATAACTCTGATAAGTAAAGCACACCTATTAGAGAATGGGGTAACCAACCATTAGTTGCCCGTTCGTGGCAAATTGCTTCAGTGAGATATATCGCGCACTACCGTTTTTACAATACATATAATTTCGTTAAACAATTATTTTAATTTCGCCGCTTTATGCCTCTCTTTTACTCTTTGATTTTTAACCAACACTTATCCATTTTCATTTCAGTACGTATGTTTGTGCTGGTAATTGGAAGTCGTATCAAGCATTTATCGAAATTAATGCGCTGTCCGGGTACTGCTCTCTTTTAATATTGGACACCAGTTAAGTTCTCCAAACCCATCCCCACCACCTCTATCACGGATTAACTGATATCTCAGTAGTTAATCCGTGTATTGGAAGTTGTTTGACCCAAATCCCTTTAATTTATCAACTGAATTCTAATGACGTTTAACGAACCGACTATCCATGGACCGGAAACTCCCAGGACTTTTAACTGAGCTTATATACGAGTAAGAAAATACCCGTTTGGGATCTATAAGTGTTTCATGGAGATTTTGATAGGTCTTAAAATCCACTCGAAATCTTGGCCGTCTTCAGGGAGATTTGATAATTTTTAACGTAACTCCAAATCCTAGTCACGTGTATCTCCGGGAACACTAAAATAAAAAGGTTCTATAGCATTAAAATTCAAAATATGAAACCCCTAGTGCGTATAAGCTCCACATGCTCATTGTGGAATAATATTAATTGGTACCCATTATTCCGTGGTGTAGAAAGCGGGCCATGGATGACGGTAGTCGGTTGCCCTCGCATTAACTACGCAGGGTTGCCACACTACGACTATTTAAAAAAACAATTTTGAAACACAAATATTTATAAAAACATTGTATAATAGCATTTTAATCACATATGAACGTTAAGGATACAGTAGAAACTCAAACGAAAACTATACAATTTTACTATTATACATAGGTAAAAAATTTCGTGCTATAAATTGGGTCTAGTTAATGCTTTTTTTTCAACCGTCAAAACTAATATCTTTATTAAAATAATTACTTTACACCACTTGTAACAACAGTATTACTTTAATATTTTAATATGATTTGACTATATTTAAGAAATAATATCTGGTTAAAGTAAACAGTATAGTAGACTAAAGGCCCCTACATTAAGAAACTAAAATGAAATTTTTCTATAAAAATTATCCTTGCCATTTCAAAATCATATCCCCTGCACACGAGCGCGAGGAGAGATAGACTATCCGTGGAACCTTTTGTCCTGTTCGCCGCAGATGTAATTGTTACCCTATAACGACTATCATATATTAGCTCCGGCCAGTATGTGCGGCCGTGGCTGTGGGACTCGATAGTATCGTGTTGCAGAATGCATCACAAAATTTAACTATTCATTTTGAACGTATTATAAGCGCTTGGGATGGCGCTGCGAATCAAATACTCTGATGATCGTTTTTGGATCCAGTACGTACCTATAAATTTAAGCTAGGTTCAAGTTCTCTATAATCCAGGCTCATTTCTTTTTCTTCGTACCAATTGCTACCGGAAGTCGATTAACAGTAGAACTGCCCCACCTTTCAGCTCCAATTTATTCTTTTGTGTTATATTTGTATTTCTTACCTATGTTATTTTTATTCATTTGTATTCTTTACCTATGTTACATTTCTTCATGTAACAGTTTTTTTTTTGTATCTATGTAGTTAATTTTATAGACTGTCGCAGCTAAAAAGCTTAAGAATTTAAATCTAGGTTGTATCTTGATCACATAACTAGATAATTCATGATTTATAGACATAAATCACATCATATTTAAACCGTATTCAGAAACACAATATTATCGTTATCGTCAACTTTAAGTGTAAACGCTTTTGAGATCGGCCTCTACTAAAGTGTCACATAATATTCGGTTACACAGAATTACGTAATGCAATCTTCAAGCCTCAAAAGAACAACACAACAGCAGTCTCCAAAGCTCTCAAACCAGTAAACAACCCTTAGCCACACAAACGTCGCCTCTCAAATCCAAACACAGTTCTCAACCTTAAAATAAACGAGCGAAATGGACGCATCTCGCCATGTTGCTATGTTAATGCATTGCCACATTTTTCTCGTCTCGTTTGCATTCTATATTTCGCTAGACAGGGGCATCTTATTTATACGCCGAGTGAGACGTATCCGTTGACTGGTTTCGGTCACTAATGATGTGGCTGTACCTTTTTTGCCGTGTCTAACTAAATAATACGGACGTGGGACGAATGTCGATGTCAGCAAGTTTGTTTCTTATTAGGGTGGTCGGGCATCCGAGTGGTCGTGGGACTACTGCTTGGACATACACTGGTGTAGTCAGAAATGTACCTACTAGATACTACTAGTCTATAATTCGAGATACAATAGATTATCGTAATACTCAAAATTTTTTAATCGTGAAATTTTCTAAATTTGTATAGTTATATGATTAGTTAATCCTTCGGGCTATGTCGATAACTTTGGTTCTCTATCGGATCGTCTCATTTCGGATTCGATACTTCAAGAGACGCCGAGCATAGCCCTCTCCATAGCTCGCTGAGCGACCTTAAGTGGCAGTGGGCTCTCCACATCTGTCGCAGAACCGATAACCGTTGGAGTAAACGTGTTCTGGAGTGGAGACCGCGTCTTGGCAAACGTAGAGTAGGACGCGCTCCCTCCCTTGCTAGGTGGAGTGACGATATACGCAAAGTGGCTGGCAGCAGTTAGATGTGACGAACTGAAGATCGCGCTCAGTGGCGTGCTATTGGAGAAGCCTTTGTCCAGCAGTGGACGGAAATAGAGTGGTAATGATGACGATGATGATATAATTAATAGTGATCTATAAAACCTATGTCGAAAAACATTCACTGTCATTATTCAAAACGATTTTTAATAATGTTCTATTGATTTGACTGCATTTGCAAATGCGCAGCATAATTTTAGGTTTTTTTATTGTTATTGGTTCCAATTATATTATGATTTTATGATTAAATGTTTCGTGAGTATTCATACACGTGATTAAAATGTACCGGCTTAACTCACGTACGTTTTTCGGGAAGGCCCGACTAGTTTCGGACCTGTACGAGGTCCTTCCTCATGAGTTCCCGTCGCTTGCAATGAGGTCGCGACGGAGACTCGACAAGTCCGAAACTAGTCGGACCATCCCGTAAAACGTAAGTGAGTTAAGTCGGTACATTTTTAATCATGATTTTATAAATTGTTACTTTATGTGAAGAACATGTTCGTAGATCGATCGAGTCTGCAGCAGTCCTTACAGTTTGATCCACAACGAGGTCTATAATTCGATTCTCGTTGGAACCCGTTTGGCTTTTTCCAATAATGCGGGTACATTTTTGATCGATTCCATTCTCTGCAAATAATTTATACTTCTGTCTTGTTTACTATTTACTTACAATGTTATATATTATACATACGATAAATACCTATAAATATACATTTCGTTTCATACTGGTCATTAAATTGTTTGCCGAACAGCAAGTTCCGGGTTCGAATCTACAAAAGGTACAGATTTAAATTAACGAGTTTAAATGTCTTTTTAGTGTCAAGTCTTGGGGTATTTAATTCAAGTATAAACCCACAGTAAAACCCAAATGACAGACAAACACCTCCGTTTTATTTATTTGTAATACAATGACTAATTTTTAGAAAAATTACTGTCATGGCGTCTTTTTTTTTGCATCATAACATGTCTAACCAACGTAACAGCACTAACAGCCCTTCGAAGGACACTTTTCAACTTTTTACAATAACGTATATGTTTGACTGTATTCCAATCAACAAGTAAGGTGGAGTGGAATACACTGGAGCAGTATAACCCATAAAAGGTTCGATCTAAGAATAAAAAAAAACAAAAACTCTGGGCAATTTATCGCGCATGGCGTAAATGAGAAACTATGTTCAACTCTATTGTATACCCTGTCTATCCCGTAACGGACAACAAGCGTGAGTAGATGGCTACAACGATACACTATGTTAGGCAGGTTTATAGCTTTATAATGTTTTCAATATTATTCCCCTCAATTAATTTCATCTCGGCTTTTCTAAGCGAAGTGCTTCATAATATTCGTACAGTTGAAAGTTAGTGGAAAATCATAAATCCGTTCTATCTGTAGGCCGACGGCGCTCAATGCGTTTATTAAATTAATATCGAGTGAATACAACGCGGACATAACATCTCTAGACGTGGTAAGGTAGCGTTTTTAATGGTATGCGTAGAGCGCGGTTGGATAAACGTATTCGTATTCAATACTAGCTGTGCCCGCGACTTCGTACGCTTAGATATCTTAAGTTTTGACTAAATAAATTGTCATGACTTCTTTATTTGTTAACCGATTTAAATGAAAAAAACACTAAATGTTGAGTGAAGCCCATCTCAAGATAACCATGAAAACTGCATTCAAATCGGATAAGCCGTTTCAGAGATTAGCGTGCACAAACATATAGACATACAGACACACAGACAAAAAGAAACATTGTTGTGGGTTCTCTTGCGTATATAAAGGCACCCTATTATGAATTTTTAAGCGATAAGTGATCAGTTACAGTTTTATTATGTATACGAGTATGTATAGATTTAGCAGTGGCAGCGCGGCGGTTTAAAATTAAGTTTCTCTCTAGAAGTACCGGTGTTAAATCTTGACGCGTTTGTCTTTGTAAATTGTATTTTGAAGACTAAACAGTCAAATATATAATATAATCAAATATATAATGTCAACCGGAACTATTGCTTCATCCGTACTCGGTCGTTAAACTGACTGCTAATCCAGGGATCGTAGGTTCGATTCTCACCCAAAACTAATCTTCATATGTTGAACACAAATATTTTTTATGTGGTTGGATATAAAAAACATTTGCAAGTGAATATTTATATGGTTTACATACGTTTTGGCACCTATAACACAGGCTCTCCGTACTTTGGGTTTAGATGCCCCTATATGAAGATGTCCCAAAATATTTGTATATTTTTATACCCCTTCCAGTACATTCAGCTCCTACATCTTAGTATAGCAACTGTAGGTGGTACGGAGTGTAGGTCAATCTATTGGCTGTAATGATTAATACCTCGCGCCTATTTGGATGTTTAATTGAAAACCGAAAGCCTTTTGATTTACAACCGACCAATTAAATCGGTATGTTTGCTCGCTTCGTTTTAAACGCAAACCGAACAGCGCGAACCAAACGTCTGATTATAAATGTATAGTTCTTCGTTTAAATACGATGAAACTTTCATAAGTTCTCCTTTGGGATTTAATTGCAGTGGAGTAATATGAACATGATAGTTTATGTATGGAATCTTTTATAAAAAACATAACATCGCGCTTGTAACTTCCTAAGAGGTGGGCAGAGGAGTGTAGTACTCTCCCACGTTTTAACAGTTACGTTACAGGTCATATCATGGGATAGATGGTGATCCTATTGCCATACAACGAATGCGAGTCCAGATTCCGAAGCTACAACTAGTAATTTCGAATTACAAAAACCCGACAGACCTAACCCCAGAATCGAACCCAGGACCTCTCGATGTGTCCCCCATACAACTATTTGGCCAACGATTTTGTATTAAGCATGTAAAAGTTTAAATATTGTTAATCATCGTTGCTTAAGGAAAGAGAAGTATAATTGATTTGTCTATAATAATATGATAAAAATGTGATTAATCCTATTCAAAGCATAAAATGATTTTGAAATTGCCTTCAAAACATTATTTTTTTTAAAGTTTAAAGTATTATTCAGAACTTACTAGTTCTGATAGCAGACGTGTGTTCGATAGTTAACCAATAAAAGTTTTATTTATTTATTTATATACTCTATATAGCACACAATAAAGAGACATACCAAAGGGCGAACTTAATGCACAGTGGCATTCTCCACCAGTCACCCCTCTGTTCGAGGTCTAAGATAATCATTTCGTTCTCTTCTAGAATATTATCTTAGTAGTCTGTTATACTAATGAAGCAAACGAAGCTTCATTTAATTACATAAAATGGAAATCCGTCCAATTATCATAATTCTCTTTCTGTTCATTCTTCTTACTCAATTGTTTTCTCGTCTTCGCTATTTTCTTTCCCCTCCCATTCACCATCACAATCCATCGGAACTTCCAACTACTTTTTGTCTAGTTATCTACTGTTTCATGTCTATAATATTTTAGGTATGTTTTGGTAGGTAAAATTTGCAGGACTGCGAAAGCTTAGTACATTGGACAGATCAAAGTGATTATGGTATACCTTTGCCATGTTTATTAAATATTAGGACACCTGTGGCCTTATTGAATTAACTTGAACATCGCTGATCCGGACTGTTACCGCATTCCTCACATGCTGACCGAAAAAGACCCTTACGTGTATGTCAATAACGTTCAATTTGCCTCAAAAAGGCCGTGTATAATAGGCGCTGTGACCGAGAGGTGCTGGTATTATAGTAAAAGATAATTGCAAACCGTTCAAATTGTGCTAAAATAATGGTATACTAGTCTCCGCCCCGGGTTCGCTCGGATAACTGGGTGCCTTGCCTTTCCTTTGCCCTTTCAATGCCATAACTTCGACCCGCGATCCGATGATCAAAATCATTTACGGGGAATTGGAAACGTTTAACTGCAAGTTGATACACAGTTATTTAATTAAATAATATACCGTTTGTTATATACTACGATCCACAAGTCTTGGTCTCTGCCTCGTTAGTCGAGTGGTTGCATGCGCGACTGCCGAACGGGAGGTCCTGGGTTCAAATTCCGCGTCGGGTGCTATTGTATTTTTCTAATTTAGAATTTCTAGTAGTACTCGGAGTCTGGATATGTGCCCGGTGTATGGCAATACGCTCACCACCTATTCCATGAGACATAAAACGTAACTGGTGAAACGTGGGAGTGTACTACTACACTCTTATGCCTACCCCGTCGAGGATTACAGACGTAATGTTACGTTTTTTAAAACGGTAAAAGATGGAAAACGTTCAAGCATATTCGTTAGCCCAGTAATAGTTGTTTTCAACGGTTTTACATAATACAAACAATATGCTTTTTTACTGTTACATATTTCGCGAGTATTTATATACATGATGTACCGGTTAGTCTAGGTAATCGGGCCATCCCAAAAAACGCACATGAGTTAAGCCGGTACACACATAATAATGTGCTTTTTTCTTAAAGTAATTAATTTCAGCTGTTTTATGTTAGCGAGATAAAACAATACGAAAGATAGTTCAGAAGTGTTCGAAATTTAAATTATACATGTCTGTTTAAAACTACCTCGTTTTTAATTTTAAAATATAGAAATACATTCATACAATCGCTAGAGAAATCTAAGTGTTTAATGTTGTAAATTGGCTGTCCGATTCGCTGTCCTATAATCCGTCCGATCATCGTACGGAAACAGCCTAAGAAATGGTAGGCTATATTATTAATAATCTATCAAGCTTTCGCCCTAGTTCCGGCGTCCTACAGACCTTTAGTGCTGCCCTCAGGTGTAGAAACCGCGGACTGGCGATGTGCTTATAGAAAATTAATGGTATCCCTCTACTTAAGTGGGTCTTATAATTTTCCATGGTACGGTTTTATGAGGTTTTATAGCTTTACATAATTTATAACGTTATTGAACCATGTGCATAATTTGTTTTCGTAGGAAAATATCAGATACTAGAATTACATTCTTCTGACAGTTTTTTCTATTTAATAATAGATGGCGTTGTACCTAGTTTTTAGATTTACTAACTACTGGATTGTTACATAGGTTAATTTGTTATAAATTATAAAAATTCAATGCATATTGTAATGCGACTAAAACCGATGATGAAAAGCTAGTTTAAACATAACAAGTTCTATTACTCTGTACAAGTTATCTGTCACAGTTTGAAAGTGGCGATTGATATTAAACTTCATTATAACCAATGGACAACTATATCACTACTTATGAGATCTACTTTCCCGATAAATGAGTATCTGGTCCAACTCGTATCTAATTCTGAGCGGGTATAAAATTGAGTCATTAAAAAAAATATTTAGCTATCATTTAGTAACGGAAATCTAATGGTTCGACATTATGCTGAGCTGAAGATTAAGGATAGATAATAGCAGCTCGCGGACGTATATAACTCCTGGATAAGTATTTAGCAGGCAACCCAGATCTGACGCGGTTCCCGCTTATCATTTCACACTTAGGCAGTGTCGCTAAGGGCCGCTATTATCGAACGGAGAAAGTCGGAGCTGACTGAACTGCACAGATATCTTGTACGAAGCATAATTATTTGTGGGACACTGATTTCTGCTGGTGTTATGAATGCCAAACTAAATCTTTCATCATTTACTTACTGGTATGGTCATTTAGTTATTAGCGCCTATTACTGAGCTAGGCGGTTTGAATTCGATTCCCGTCTATTCGTTATGTGTCTAAGTATAAAATTATCTACATATATAATATAAGTCTATGAATTGAGAAATTGTCAAGTTTGGGATCAGACAGACGTGTGTGTTGTTCAAACATATGATTATTCCGTTGCTCCTAGCTGGTAATGATCTCGGACTCTTTGGTACACAATATGACTAAATGGGATTTAGCCCAACAGGTCGTCAACGTCACTAGCAGTACAACACTAGCAAAGCTGCTAACGACAGCCGTTTGACTGCAACTGCGTGCCTATGCGTACAGGTAAATCCAATAACTTCAGTTCGTGGAGGTCGATGTTAGATAAAAGATTAAGGTCAGATAGTGCTAGGCTTTCGTAGTATCGGTATTTAGTGCTGCCGTGCGACCTAGAACGCGGCTAGTGACTGTTTCGCGCTTGCCGCAGATGTCGCTACCGGTCTGACGCTGTTTCAAGAACCTTCGGTGTTGATACAGATACTGGTGTTCGGAACTGGTTGTAAGCTCGCATTTGTTTGTTATTGAAGATATTTGGTATTTTGATATTCTGATACTGCATTAACCTAAAAATTGATTTTTTAAATGAGATACGATTTTCTAGAAAAAGTTAAATTTGTCATTTTTATCATCTGTATCGAAGTTATATTGTAGGCAATACTTGTGTCTATCGCTTTACAATATATGTATTTGGTTCTAAATAAAATTGTAATAATAAATAAATAAATACACACGCGTTTACAATTTTATCTTTTTTAATTTTCTCTGAGATCATAACGTAAAAAGAAACATTTTTGAAAATTAAATTAACTGTCATTTTAATATAACAGTTCATAAGTTTTTACTCTCAAATACAAAGTAAGAAGAAATAAATAGTAAAAAGGACGCGTTTCTTTTTGGACTTTCACATTTTCACGATGGTTAAGATCAAAGTAATCAAATCTAGATAAATCTCGACACGGTTTTCATCGGTGTTTAATAGCTACGTCATTTAGTATCCGCGCTCGGCCTACATCGCTGATGGTAGTTTAACAAGTTTAGCTTATTCACAATAGATGTCGCTTTAGTATATTTAGCGTTTGAATACAAATGCTTTCCTAGAAAGTTATTTTATAGCGCTATGTGTATAGACTCGGTTTTAACTTTTCTCATCCCGAAAGAAGAAAGTGCTCAGCAATGAAACAAAAAAAAAGGATCGAAGATAGAGATGATATGCGTAGAATATGCATGGGGATGTGCACATGCTAGTGTATCTTATAAATCGAGGTGAGTTTCGATACAAGAAAACACGAGGTGAATTGGAAGACCGTTTGCGGTTCTGCCTTTGACGGATCCATATTTCCTTTCAAAGCGTTTGGTAGACATTTTGTGACATGCTAATCCATTAATTATAAATTTAAGACGTTCTTAATAAAGTACCACGATGAAATTTCGATACAATGACATTAAAATGATTGTGTGAATGATATTAATCGTCATCATCATCACAATCAGTCTCTATTATTCCAGTGCTGGACAAAGTTCTCTCCCAAGTTGTGTTACAAGACTCGACCATTAGCTGATCCTATCGACCCCCTACCGACTGCGTTAAGGATAGTATTATAGATTTGCATATATTAGTATCTATTTTCTATACGTCTATATGAAATCCTGGTTTCCGCTAACATCTAGACCCATTTCATTACCGCATGTAAAGCATAATTTCTGCTAATGTACTCGACTCTGTGATTCCATCTCGAATGCCTACGCAACTCGGTTAAAGTAACTTCAAGTTACTGCAAATGTTGGTTGTCAGAAATGACTGGGAAAGCGCTGAGCAGAACCATTTACCATTCGTACGTTATAAATATAGAATTTATATTGTATAGAAATGGCAGAAAGTGTGCGCGTATATGTTGCCCGCAAGGAAAATGTTTGCGTGATTTTAAATTCTTGAAAACTCTTTAAACATAAGTGTTTGAGTGTTAAAGATGGTTGGAATTAATATGTACATCACAAATATATTCATTATAGATATTTCCTTTTATGTATTATCATGTTCTTTTCATAAAAACTGTAGCTATTCCTGTATATATACATGCACCAGTGAGTGTACTACTCTGCTCTGCCTACCTCTTCGACGATTACAGGCGTGATGTTACCTAATATTTCGGCCGTTTGCGTTTCAAAGAACACAAAATACATGTCTATTCTATAAGAACTCTGTGGCTATAACTATCTTACCATTGAAATTGGGTTTAGCGCGCTGGCAATAATTTTACTAGAACGTTTCTAGTTTGAGAATTTGAAATCAACTTAAGATTTTACTCTCTATATTTCATTTGGATTTCATAAATTCACGCGTATTTACTACTCGGTGTAGACAGGAAAGACACAGTTGTAATTAACAATGTTCAATTCCGTACGTACTAAGAAAAAGCGGTGCATCCTATACAGTCCTCATTCTTGTTTATTTTCCTATATATTACAGGGTCGTATACATAAAAGTTAATAAACAACGTTAATTGCATTTCCGGCCTACATAAGGCTTTTTTTAAATTTATCGATTTTTTTAAAGTATTGCCTTAATCCTTTATTTAAAATGTAATTGTCTATGACTTATATATACTGACGGATTAAAATTGTCTTATTTCACGCAAATGAACTTTTCCGCAGATAAATAAAAAAAAAAAATCAGCATTTTGTTTAAGCGCAGTGAATGACCTAAACTGTAACGTTAACAGTAAAACTAAACTACGGGTAAACTAATTAATCATTAAGATAGAGTAAGCGGAGACAGGAGAAGGATTCGAACCTACTGACTGTTCCGTTGCTTCAGAAACGATCAATTAGTACGCTGTAAATGGCGGGTAATTTTGCGTTCAACATTTTTTATATATGGAACACTGGTTCGTTGATTCTAAGTTTTAAAAAAGGAATACAAAAATTCCATATTTAAAAGTTCCCTCCACATTTATAAGCTTAAGATTCTTAGTTCTTCTTTAGTCGTTCTTGACTGCCACGTTGGTCCAGTGGTTGCAAGCGCGACTGCCGAACGTGGGGTCCTGGGTTCAAATCCCCAGTCGGGTACTATTTGATTTTCCTAATTTAGAATTTCTAGTAGTGATTCTGAGTCTGGTCTGCGCCTGATGTACGGCAATATGCTCACCACCTATTCCATAGGACTTAAACGTAATTGGTGAAACGTGTAGTGAAAGGTGTACTAAACTTCTCTGCCTACCGCTTCGGGGATTATAGCTGCGATGTTACGTTTTTAAAAAATCTTAGGCTATAAATTAAAAGGAATTTTTTGAAAGTAAATATAGAAAGTAAAAAGGAACCCAACGTAAGTAACGTGATAGCTCAGTAGTTTTGATTACTTTTAACTAATATACACAGCCTGTATTTAAGTAGACAATAAAAGATACATTAAAAGAAACGAGATTCTTAAAAAAAGAAGGAATTAAAAGAAACACGAAAATTGCATGTTTTATGCCTAACACATTATAACATTAACACTTAGGCATAAAAGTGATCAAATTAGTGTTAGATAATATTGGGTCCCGTATTTGATAAGTTTCTGACAGAAGCAAGAGACAACCAACGTTTCTGGGTCTTGGAAATGCTGGTTGTTAAGTTCTTGGTGCTATGATTATTAATAAATGGTTATTAAACCGGTAAATTCATTTGTATATATGTACCGATAGCTCGAATTATAAATCTGTGCCCCATGTATGGCAATAAGTTTACCCTGTTTTCCATAGCGTATAATACAACTGGGAAAAATGGATGTACTCTGGGAGTTATACAGGTATATTGATATGTTTTTTTAAACAAAAGTAGTCATCTTCCAGCTCGCATCCCTACTCATTCGTACTTCTGAAACGGGTGTAACGAAAACTCCCTGCTTCGTTTACCAAGTAACACAACTATATTAAAACGTGAAGAACCTGAAAGAAACTTTGTCCCCTTTTTTAATCTTCTTACGAACAGAGAAAAGTTTGAGATTAGCCATAATAAAGTTTACATAGAGAAGTTGTGCGAAAAACGAAATTTTCAGATAATGTGCAACATTACGCCTATAATCCTCGAAGGGGTAGGCAGAGGGATGTAGTAGTACAGTCCCACGTTTTACTAGTTACGTTTACGTCCCATGGAATAGGTGGTGAGCCTATTGACATACACCGGGCACAGACCAGATTCCGAGTCATTACTAGAAATTCTATATTAGAAAAATCTAATAGTACCCGTCCCGCGATTAGAACCCAGGATCTTCCGTTCGGCAGTCGCGCATGCAACTACTCGACCAACGAGGCAGTCAGATAATATGTGTCATAAATAAACAAAATAAAACATTAATTGTTAACATCCATACTGTCAATGTCAAACACATAATCGTCTATGGTCAAACAGCGGCATAGAGTAGAAATTTATAGATGTACTCTAACATAAGAATGTGAAAAACATTCCTACTTACAAATTAAATGAGTTATGGTCGAATTTCGACTAGCGATCGCTAGTTACAATAAATGTATGAAATATACCCGTACTATGGTTTCCAGTGTCGGTGGCCGCTTACCATCTCTCATCTCACGGCGCAATGTATCATTGTATAGCACATGAACCGCATCGTGGGTGGATGCGGTATTTTATTGTACCGCATATTTTACTTGTGTACGTACATGCGGCGATTTTATCTTTAATTCTATAATATGTAGTGACATAAGACCTTACGTCTTAATGCTGATAGGTAACAACGCGTTTATGATGCGATCTTCAGCCGTCTTCGTGATTAGATATTACGTCATGTTGACGTCATATGTTATAAGAACATTTTTCTTGTGACTATGATTATTATGACGTCACTTTCGACGGTTTGCTTCTGTTTATAAACTTTTATATGACACTCTTTAACAATTATTTTTATTACTTTTGTCACTTACTACTTAAGGGTACACACATACAGTATTTAAGGGTGCACACATACAGCCAGATATTAGTAATTTTGACCATAAACTGAACCCTTCACATTCTGAAAGTACAGCCTATATTCGACGGTCAAACAATAAATAACGATGACGATGCTGATGATGATGATGATGACAAACAAACAACATAAAATACAAGCGATACAAAGTGTTAACATCAATTAACTCTCAAATACAGTGGGGTATTTTCCCTACAAAAATCATGTCATCAATGCGTCATATTGACGCCGCATCATAGAACATATTTCATTATGATAATCAATTTAATTCTCATAACAATAATCTCGATCCGTCAATCACAATCATTCGGTAACGTTTCGTCACCTCCATGCGTTCCCACTTCCCGTGTACCCGACCAGCCCATTCTAATTAAGCCGATAGATTTATAAGATATGAACGCATTAGCGAGATTTATACCTAGTACTGGATAATGAGATAACGCTAATGGTTTAGTGTGTTTAGATTACACTAGATATAGTGTACTACAGTATATGAGTAATATATAAAAAATAGGCCCTATGTACTAGTGGATTGATCAATCAAATCATCAATATATTGTCAATCATGTATCAAGCTATCTCATATTTGACACTGAATGGTCAGTAGTTCATTATTCCATGTGGCTGCCGCAGCGTTTTAAGGGTTAACGCCCACTACAGCCAAGCATCGAGGTCTTATTATGAAAAAGAACAGGTACTCTATCAGACACCACAATTCTCTCACTGCCCTGTAAGTAAACTCTATTATAATTTAGAACCGAAAGAAGAGCTATCAAACTGGAAAATATTGTAGCTTAACAGCAATAAGCGCTAGTGTGGGTAGTTTCACAACCGAACGAATTTCAAATTTTTTAATTTTTTTTAAATCGCTAAGTGGCCAATAACTTAAAAAGTCAATTTAAATCCAATAATAAATTTTTCCGCTATTCGCCTGAAAATAAAGCTTTAGAACATTGTTTAATTTTTTTTGCAAATCGCTGAGTGGCCTGTAACTTAAAAAGTCAATTTAAATCCAATAATTAATTTTTATCCTATCCACCTGAAAATACATCTTAGAACATTTCCGTTGACAGTTACTAATGCTAACAAGGGCTGGTGGGGCCGATCCTGCTAAAATTTGTGATGTCGTCTAAACATGTTCAATCAAGTTGATATCCTGCCAAAATACTTCAAACACATATCTATCTTTAGGTCTCAAAACATAATAATCTCTGTTAGATGTATATACAATCGACGTGCTTTTATAAACAAAAAAAATTAATGAAGAAGTAGGAAAATGTCAGGTTTAAAGGATAGAAATTCGATGGTCGTTGCATACCCCGTAAAGGAAATAGTGTAAGGATATTGTAATAATCTTCTTTTTATAACTTTTTATACCATAGTGTTATTTACTTATGTATTGATAATATTATTAATTAATTAATATATGTATATATAACTGTTCAAATGCACAATTCTTCAGACTGTTATATTTTAATGCTGGTGTCTGTGAACGCACCCTAAGTTTGACATTAGATTGTCTGTAAACAAGCGTATTGCAATTGACAGTTCATAGACAAGATTTGAACATAAACTTGAAAAGACCGAAATTCTTGCCATACCTGTCTCAACAGTGCATAAGCCGAGGTCCTTCAGGAATGGATAATATTTTGATAATATTTGCACCCAGTTTTACATTTTAATGTGTATCAATGCATTTTTTGAAAGATTAACCTGCGAAAATATAATTTTGATCGATTACCGGCCGAACTGCAAAGGTGTCGTAATTATGAGTCAAGGTAAGTCATGCAGAAGAGAATCGACACCCGATTGGACTAATCGTTTGCGACAAAATATCGAGAATATTCGCGTAATTCAGAAGTTAAAGTTCAGACTAAGTAATCGGTTTCGATTATTAACGTTAATTTGCCACTGTTCTGTATTAGTAGAGGTTGCAAACGGTATTAGAATTAATTTTCGTGATCTTGAATCGAATTCTGCTGCTTTGATAAATGTAATGGTAAATGTTTAAGTGATTCGGCTGAGTTAGTTAGTATATTTTATATCATCAAGTATCCGGATAATTTAAATTAATATTTAACACTGCATATATAGTATGCGTATATCGGTCTGTCAAAACTTATATTAAGCTGCATACTTGACCCAGTCGATTGTTAGATGACGAAAGACCAGTCAATCCACGATTCCATTCTCGTGATAATTTGAGCCCGTTTTAAGGCGGATATCTATAGGATTAACCAATAATCGGATACGAATTAGTGTCTCGTTATCACCGGAGAGATTACTCTCAACGGGTTGCGTAAGAACTCGCCATGTAGCAGCCATCTTGAATCGCTTCGGAAAGTTGTACTGGCAATGCGCACCGTTTTAGATGTGTTCAGATAATTGTACTAGCAATTTTAGGATTGTAGAAATCTAAGTTCAGAGTCCACCCAGGATCAGTACCACAAATACGAATAGCTGCAAATTCACTTGAATTAATGGTGAACTTGTTTATATTAATTGACAATATCGTATCGAAATTGAGCAATTATGAAACGTTGAATACCTTTAGTAGAATTCATTCAAACGTATTATTAGCCAATAACCCAATCGACTTATTCATCAAGACTGCCACATATTTCTATTTATTCAATATCGAAATGTTTTAATACGTTTCATTTTATATAAAACTTAATATTAAATTTGAACCTCTTATCTGAAGAAATTCGATTCTTTATAACTTGTAACATCTTCGATTAATGTTTAACATTTTATTGCAAATTTAAACACTTCTTTCAACAACATAAGATCACCTAAGCATTCTCAACATCAAATCGAACTCCAATCATATGTTGCAAAAACTCGGCGACACTAACAGTTAGTCCGTTGACAAAGCAAAGAAAAACTCCGGCCGGACCTGTTATGAAAATCTCTAGCGTGGGCCGACCACTTATCGTACAAGCTAAAGAGTTAAGAAACAAATGGAATTGGCGAGAATAGAATACAAAAAAATAGACCTGACTGTTACAAAAATTATAAAGTATTTGATAAGTAGGTAATAAAAAAAGATCTAATGGATCATGCGTGAGTATATTCGATAAAGATAAAGTGAATCCAAATATTAAACTTAAAGAATCTATTACTAAATAATTTTTATCGTCGTCATTATCAGCCCAATCCCACTGCTGGACGTATACCTCGCCCAATGAGCGCCATTGCGCTCTGTCCTCGGTTTGTCACATCCACCCTCTACCTGAATAAGTTTACAACAAACATAAGGATATAATATAATAATTATTAGGAACAGTTAATTTCAAATGGAATAAGACATGTTTCACACATACATTATCTACTAATGAGATACGACAGCTCAAAACAGAACGATTCATAAGAACTAATCTGAATGCAAAAAAATGAATCAAATTCATCGCACTTCCAAAATTTGCATTTCGACTATTGATTTTTATAATATAATTATCAATATTGAGAACTAATTAGTCGAGATCATTGAAATGTAAATTACATCCTTAGTGACTAAATTTATAATGTAGCTATCCACTAAATATGTTTCGGACATTTACTTTTAATTTATTTAAACATTTAACTACGTACCTACACAGATGAAAACAAAATAATTTCCAGCATTTATTTAGTATTTATCTGTTCATTGACGGTTAAAAATTAATAACAAATATAAAAAGCTTAATTTAAAGGTTAATAAATACTTCGTAATTATCAAATTTTATTTAAAATAGTCTTTTGGGAGCGCACATTTGCCAAACCATAGACACCTATCGTCCCGTGATTCGGAATACGCGTAGCGCCATCTCTGTAACGACTGATGAAACATAACCTTTCATAGTACACAACCATTAGAATTCTAACACACGAACGTTACATATCGATACTTAAAACGATACACAGTTCACATCAAAACTTGCGACAGAGCTATAAAAGCCAATGGTTATTCTTTTTAAAAATCATTTGTATCTCACAAAAACGGCCTGCTCAGAGGTCGAAATAAATTTCAATTTAATAGTTACTCCGCTATCGTATTCATAAACTTTAACAGTTGTTTGTCCCGCTCCCACAGAACTGGTAGTTATATAAACCGTAACGTTACGGTACAAAATATAGGACGTAGCGAGTTATCGGCTATGAAAAAAAAACTGAATATTTTTCCTAGGAAACAATCAGATGCTGTAAATTACACAAAATACATATCCAATGCATTATTTCATTACCATCATCATTTTTTACTTCCTATATGAAAACGTAACATCACGCCTGTAATCCTCGAAAGGGTAGACAGAGGAGTGTAGTACACTCCCACGTTTCACCAGTTACGTTTAAGTTCCATGGAATAGGTGGTGACCCATACACCGGGCACTGATCCAGACTTCGAGCCACTACTAGAAATTCTAAATTCGAAAATTCCCATAGTACCCGACCCGAGATTTGAACCCAGGACCTCCCGTTCGGCAGTCGCGCTTGCAACCACTCGAC